>VTPC01005425.1:64341-152931 GCA_011009095.1 Ignelater luminosus | reverse complement strand
TTGTTACATCAGCCATCATACTGTCAAAACAACATGAAATAAATAAAACTATTTTCTTTACGTGCATGTTCATGTTACCGTTCCGTTTGCGTCAATTGTGCAATCCCCTTTCATTCAAAAGCGAATAGTCAATAGTCGATATTCAACATAGTAGTAGAAACTTTTCCAGGTACATCCAATGTAGAAGAATTTGCTTATTATTATCTTTACAGAATATAATCTTTTACATCTCTAAGTTAAATTTATAAAAATTATTATTTTCCCGAAAAGTAAACCAGATAGGTTGGTAGCAGTTATAAGGAAAGTTATCACAAATATGTTGCAAATTCCAAAAATCAAATAAAAACAAGGAAATTCCATTTAAAAAAATTAAGTTAGGTAGCGCCACCTATCGGTGACGCATTTAATTTAAAACCCTTTTATCACAAAATATGTGCCCCTACCTTACATTTATAACAGTTTTCAGAATTTTAAAATTTTTCCGAGATATCGCGCTGTACCATTCCTCGCTGAACACACTGTAGATATAGTAAATCGCTTTAAGAAGACTCAGTGTTTAAAGCAGGCTTTGGTCAGGACTAGAAACCGCATTTAAAGCTGTTCGTGCTCGAATTCAAATAATATGGGCTGCAGATTTATGTCATGACTGCTGCGTGAAGACCTTGGTATGACAGCTTACCGCAGAGTAATAAAGACTAAAAGTAAGTTACTTTTGAAATGGCACGCAAAAGATCTTTATCAATTAATCCTATTTACCGGCGAGAGAATGTTTACGATCGAAGAAAACTTCAAAAGTCAAAATGACAGAATATATGCCATCAGTTCCAAGGTGGCTCTGAAAAGATGAAACGGGCATTTTGTACCTTATGTAGGAGTTTTTAATAGATCAAAGTGATATTTTCCCAACTTTGTAGTTCACGTCATTAAGACTACTCATCGTAAAAAACGATCACTATACTTTAAGCAAATGAGCGAATACAACAAAAAGAGAAAACATGGATGTTCAGTGAAAGAATCGTATCCAGAGGTGTGATAACTTGTGTAAGTTAAAACAGTGCTAAATGTCAGGTATAAGATACTAACAACACAATCAATGCAAATTAAAGAAATTAATTTGCCAAAACACAAATGTCAAAATACGAAATTTTACCAAGGAAATCTATAGTCGTAAAACATGTTTTAATCAATGACGGAAAAATTCTTGATAGAAGCTAAAACAATCAGAAATTTTTATAGAATACTTATTACAGACTTAATAGAGGTGTTTGTAATCAAGTTAAAGAAATAAGTAAGAAGTAAAACAAAATATACGCAATACAATGTATTCCAATGACCTATAAAATAACAAACTTTAAAAAATGAGAAAGAATAGAAAAATATTAGCAGACCAAGACAAAACAAACAGAATGAAAAATTAAAAGAGAAGAAATAAAAATAACAAAACAAATATCCAGTTAGGACTGTTTTGCATCAGTATGGTTGGCTTCGAATTGGAACTATCCTAGCTCTCAAAAATCCGAGACAAGGTCAAGACATACAAAGTTAAACTTCTGAAGCTGAAGAAGCTAAGAGTATATTAAGAATATTTACGTCTTTATTTTGCCAAGTTCACCAAAAGAGATAACGGTCAAAAAATGAAGCTGAAGACTTGGAGATTGCGCTAAGATTAAGACGACAACTGAACTAAGCTGTACAAAACTCTTAATATTGCATACATTACTCCAATGAAATAACGCACCACTCTTAAAAAACAGCTTTGAACTTTTTTTGCTCTCTACTATATTTTCAAGTTGAAGTTAAAATTTCTAATAACGCATGTTACCGCCACGTCTTGACTATGACGATTTATACACAATAATCATATTAACATTTCTTCTGGATTAATCTGATATCTGAAACTTGCACTAAACCTTGCTCCAAATCCTCAAGGGTGGGAGAAGGCGCTTACACGAATCTCACGAGTCTATCGAGCATATCCCATACTCCTCCTATGGGATTCAGATCAGAACAATTTTGATTTAGAACGGCCATCGTCTGAATCTCGACTTCAATGAAATAATTTTGAACAACTCGAGTTGTGTAGGGCTTTGCATTGCCTTGCATTTGCGAGAAACTGTTTCCAATATAATGGCCAAATGGTACATGTCAGTAATGTACTTATGCAACCAAGTCTAGTATTCAGGTATTAGATCGTGCTCTTACAAGACGTTTCAAGTTTCAATACTCGGTTGAACATTATGAGTACTAGAAAATCACCTTTGTAGACTTCTTGGTGTTGTAAATCATCCCCTTAAAACGTGAAATTCATAAAGAATAATCTTTTATGATGTTTTCCTTACCGTGGACGTGGTAATTTGTTTCCTTAACCCACACTACATATTGTAGACGATTTGAATTTCAAATATATTCGATAAGCAAAACGCATCTAAGGAATATTGTAGACTCTGTAAATACGCTTGTCACGTGTAGTCTAGCATCTGTGATGATTTCAAGGATATGCTAAATTTTATATGTTTAGCGTGCGAGGTGTGTTGATAAACAGTCTCATAAATTGCTTTGAAAATCCGTTTATATCGCAAGAATTGGAGAACAGTGGTGAAAATCATTATACACAAAGTCAGTATAAAATATTTCAATAATTATTTTACAACATTAATCGCATTTTTTGGGAAAGAATTGTCTTTGAATCAGACGTTTCATATCTGATACATCATTTTTATTGTAATCGAAATAATACCCAATATGGCTAAAAGCATCTAACAGATAAGGAATTAGAAGAAATGTTTGCACATTTATCAGAAAGTGAAGATGATTTCGACATCGAGGAAGGTGATGATGAAGTAAGTGAGATAGATCAAGAAAGAAGAAATTCCATACTGAACATGTCCGTTGTATTTGAAGACGGATTGGTGTTTCCAAATGATGTCAACAAAGTCGGAAATACTGAAGATGATAGTCAAAAAGATGAAGTCAATGAAGAACAGAGAGTCGAAGACGAGGATCAACAATCAGCAAAGAAAGAGGATTTAGAAAATCTATTACTGGAAATCCTAAGAAAAAGGCAAAAGAATTGAAAGAAAAGTATAGAAATATTATTTGGAGGGGAAAAAAATTTGAAACTCACAAATTTAGCACCTGAGATTAAAGTTCTAAGCGCGCCTTTTTCCTTCTTTAAGTATTTCTTTACGGAAGAACTCATGTCAATAATAGTAAAGCAGACTAATTTTTATTCAATAGAAACAGACTCTAGCAGACCTGCCAATATAACTGAATAAGATATAAGCTAATATATTGGTATTTGTATCTATGTCTTTGGTGCATATGCCTGATGTAAAAAGTATCAAATGGGTTTTCTTACAAATTTGAAATTTTTACGAAAGTAATCTCAAATACAGACAACCAGAAGAACCTCATTTAGAATCAAGTGCTAATATAGTCGAACGTTTATGTAGAAATGTACCTCACAATCAGAATTGCAGGGTATATTTTGACAATCTTTATACGTCAATACCATTAGCTGTTCACTTGGCCAAATGTGGAATACACTGTCTTGGGCGCTGCAAAATAAGAATGCGTACTAAGAAATGACACCTGCGATTATTTTACCATCTAATCGACTTGACAATAATAAATTCGTAGTTATTTATAGAAAAATCAACGTGGGTCGAAAAGAAAAGTACTTACCCTTGTCAAAATTTCGTGCAGAATTGGCGTATTGTTTGTGCAACCAAGGAAATCGATCTGCAAGTAAAAAGAGGAAGACCAAGTGACCTAGAAAAATTAATTCAAGCAAAGAAAAAACGCTCTGCAACGACAGCGTATATACCACCAAAATTTGTACGACAGGATGCAAATCATTTTCTTTTATAAAATGTTCAAAATTTGGTTTACATCGCCGTCTGAACAAAAACAACAATCGTTTTGTCAATTTCATACCGATTAAGTTTCATGTACCACTATTGCACGATGTAGCAGATTTGATACATGCATATTTTTTGAAATAAAAATAAAAGTATTTTGTTTTCATTATTTTTTTCGTGTTAGTAGACAAAAATTAGGGAAAAAATTTTCTGCCATAAAAACAAAATCGCGCAGTGTTAGGGTTAAATCAAGCATATTGCAGCAGTAGATACTGTTGTATCACACTTCAAGTCGTTGTGCGATGGCGCGATAACGTCAGCCTTCCTCAATCTTAAGTCACAGCTTGTACACATTTGTTACGACATAAATGTCTTGAAACACGTCCCATGCCGACACAACCAAATATTTTAATGTTGATAACAATATTATTTCACAAAAACGATATTTATGGGTATGATGGATAAGATATTTCAAATATTAACAAGCTTGTTTGCACTTGCTCGTGCTTTTATTTATGAAAACAAACTCTCAAACGCTAAAGTAACCACACGATTAAATAATTAAAACCATACGTTGACAAAGTCTTCAAAATAATTATGGTAAAACCAGACAATTAGGAGATACTAGATACTAGTAAATTTTTTTGGAGCAGCATGTATTAATCAAAATTTGAATGGTTATTACTTTTGAATTACTCTCCCTGTAAAAGTATAATAGGATAATTCTCAATGGAAAGACCTTTTCCTATTGATATTAATAAGTACTTACATATCAAATTTATTTGGAATTATAAAATATTACCTTCCAATCCCAATATGCAAATTCATACCACCTCGACTATCGTAAACTTCACGGTAGGTGCTCATTTGTGGTTTGTAATACGAAAACCACTTGATAAATATTTTCTAAGCCTTCCCCAAACCGGCCCTTATTCTAAAACAAAAGGTAAAACCACCACATCATCTATATTCAATTTTGGTCGATAAACATTCTCCTGCATCTTCCTCCTCCATTTCGTTGACCCTAATATAAAAAATAACCGTAACGTTCTACTGGAGTATAAAAAACATATGCCAGCATCGGTTTTCATCAACGAGGCACGTTAAAAATTAAAGAAGAACGTACACTACAAAATCTGAAAATATGTGTAACTTGTCTGAAACAATCTAAAGACACGTATAACATCCAAGATGTTAGGTACAGAAAATTTCGGTGAACATTTATTTTATTATTTTTGTTTCTGCAATGTTTGCTGTGCTTCCTTCTCACTTAAGAACAATAAATTTTGCTGCTGATTTATTATTCTTGGGAAACTTACGCCGTATGGCTTATATAAATTCGAAAATGGTTTTTCTAATGCACGCAATATCTCACACGGCGATAGGAAAAAACGACATATACATATTTTTTTCATAATACACAGCCATGCCGCCGGTGCTTCCAGTATAAAAAAAAAAAAGCAAAAATCAAAATCGTTTTGCTGCCATGCTTCATGAGTTACAATCAATGACGCTTTAAATTTTGGCAACGCTTTCGATAACTAATATTATTTTGTGGTGTGGAAACGCCGGAGATCGAGTCCGTTGGCGGTAATTTTATTTTGAAGCTTTTTCCCAACTTGAAATTTTCCTCATTTCGCTTTTGACGTGCATACACGATTTTACACTAACGAATTTGAGGTTTTCAAATTTTCGTATTTCTAGCGGTTTTACCAAATCTCCCCTCTCTTAATTATAATGCTTTCAAATACATATAACTGTGTTTTCGGTAATTTTATTTTAACAGCAAAACTTGTTTAATTCGTAACGTAGTGGATTGATTTATTAAGCAAATAAGAGATGTTAAACTCGAAATCAATAAAATCGCGGTTTTTGTTTCATTCGAATGGAGTAATTAAATCTTATAGAAATTCTGTTTTTATTAATTAAAAAGATAACAATAAGGAATGATTGAAACTTTACCTTTTCTCTACTTCAATAAACAAAAGGTGAAACAACTAGTATGTGGGTTAGTAGGAAGATGATATATGTGAATTTTTAATTTTCAAACCCAATTAAGAATTTAAAGTGTTCCCAAAGCTTCAATATTCGGCCTCAATAAAAAACAAAATAACTAAAATAGACATTTCGGCCGCGTAACTTTTCATCGAGGAATCCTACATAAAAAAATTTTGTTGCAATATTCCTCAAATTCCAGAAAGAACTCGAAAAAAGAAAACTATCGATGGTGTTTTAGTTGGAGATTAATTAAGAAATATTCAAGACGCAAATTACATTATTATTCCCGCCACTGCTAATCTTTACAATGTTTCAGGCGCCATTCTACATAATCTATAAACGCCTAAGGACATCATCAAACCACCCCTTTACACTCTCGTTGAAATTATACTCAAGAGCTTACATTTCTCTGCCCTGATCACCCACAAAAATTCCTTTAACACCCTAATATCGATCGTTTTCGTCTGAATTGTACTGCTATATAGGGAGATATAGAAGAACATCATCCTGGCATCTTCCATGCTTTCCAAAGAGTATCAAATCGCAGTTTGAGAAGAGGCCTTCAAAATACGTCGTCATGGGGCTAAATCTATTAGCGTGGAGAAGAGCAGGAGGACCGGGACGCTTCGGAACGGGTGCGGCGGTAATGAGAACAGCGGCGGCTGATTGAAATCAGATCGGCTGGGACGGTTACCCTAGCAACAGACGCCGCGCGTGGCCATGGCGACCAGCGCCGCCACCGCCCGGCACGCCCATCCGTCACCGGCGTCGATGTCGCCTCTTGCCTTCAGCTGAACTACACGCATTATGCGTAAAATCCACGAAAAGTAATTTATTGAACTTTATTTTAGAAACGAAGAAAAAACCAGCTATCTTCGAAAGAACAGAAATGTTGGAACAAAAATATCATAATTTGCTCCGTTATGGATTAACAGCACGAATAAGGATGTTTCACTGTTTGCTAATACATTTGTAGATTACGAAGAGCACATCAAAAGGATGAATTTATTAAGGTATAAAACGAGCAAACCAGGCATAAAATGAAATATCATGCACTAAAAAATATAAAGGCTCATTTTACTGTAAACTCTGAAGGTAAAGAGATGAGACTAATACTTAACCAAACATTATCAACAATTCTCGTGATGTGTATTAATTTTTGTAATGGTATCCTTTATCTGCGGTTTCCGCTTTATACGCAGACAAAAGCGTATGCTGAGAGAAAGAGTAAATGTTTGAAGTGGAAATTCAGCTGTTTCCATCGTACAAATTTCAACATTTGTTTTCCAAAGAACCACCGAGAATAATAAGGACATAAAAAGGCACACGAGTAAAAAAAGGAATCTGTAGGTTTATTCTTGGTAAAAACAAGTCGTTCCCAAAATTGAATTATCTATTTATATTCGGCTGATAATTTAAAAATCTTGGTCATTATTAAGGTTCATAACAAAACCTTCTAAATTTCAAAATCCAACCAAATTCTTTGCCGCTGTTTATTGCCGGGATTACGGAAATTAATTGCCTGTCGCAAAATAAAGAGCGGTTTCCGTCCCGCTACGCCATTTTATTCGTAAGATAATCGTTTTCCTAAAATAAAATATCTTTATTCTAGCATCAAGGCGAACAAAATGATAAAATAAAATTGAAAAACCGTAAATGTAACATTTGTATTGATTATTGAGAACTGTTGAGAAATTCTGTCGGTGACAAAAGTGCTAAAAAGTTAGGGTAGGTAAGAGTTTGCCCCTCTCGGCTGGCAGATGTTTTCGGGGACGGTAGTTTATCATTCTGGATGTACCCCCCAAACGTTTGAGGACTTTTAGAACAAGCACGTTTGCCTTTTAACGTGTAGCGAATACACAGTATATGTAGACCGCTGCGCTTTAAAATTGATTGGATTGTTTTATCTTCTTGGTTTTCCCTTTCGATTCCTCGACTATAAAATATATCAAGTAAGTTTCCCCGAATACTCTAAAAATACAATAAGTAACGTTATAGAAAAATATTGTTACTTTCCTATAATAAAAATAATAGTACATGTGTGTGGAAATTTTACTTCTTATTACTCAATACACAACACTTTATTATATAATCTTTCTTTTATCCCAACAACAAACCGATTTACCATCATTATTATCGATACATCTACTCTTACATCTATTCCTTTTTCTTTTAACATATAATCTGTTTTACATATAATTTCAGTGCTCTCAACATTCTATATCAAACAAGCATGAACAGAATCGAACTAAAAAATGCATTCGCCTTGTATGGATTAATTCAACCGTTCGCGTTTTCAAAACGCCTACATAGATCTTCTCCTAGCCTATTATTATTTCATGTTCGTGAATCATTTAATTTAGACTATGTTAGTATCAGTAGGTTACGTAATATTGAGTTAACGTATGGTTAAATTACTCTAAATTCTATGCTTATCCTCTTGTTTGATACCAAGTTTAATTCGCAACTACATATTTTTAAATATCGTTGATATCCGCAACGTGCCCTTGAATAAATTCTAACGTTATTCCATTTCCACGCGATTCCTGCTTAAATTACAAATTACAGGCTGGATTCAAGTATCACTTAATATATAAAATCTCCCAACTAACTCGTGGACATTTACAAATTGCACAAGGAAAGAGAAAACCAGAATTAAGCACCATTATCATCGCCATCATCATTAATCACCCTAACCGTGTTCGCAAGAAGAAAATTCTTCACTTAAAGTCAATCACCTTTCGGGTATACTCTAAACTATATATATTATCATCACGAGAATCGATATCTATATACAAAACACATTATAGAAGTCTCGGATGAAAGTAGTAAACAACAACTACTGTTATACTATAGAGCAACTTCTACAAGTTAAATGAAATACAACTTTGACCTATGTATTATCATTGATGTGTACAAATTGCGAAATTTTATTTAAAAATTAACATTGTAACAGGTAAGATTAAATAAGATTATGGAAAGAAAACAAAACATGATTAATAACCTGAACTATCCTTATATTAATTAATTACCTTACACATGTAACAACACGAGGAGCTGAACAGAAAAAATGATTAATGTCCTTTTCAAATTTAACACAACCTTGCATGCAGAAGTGATATAAACTAAACAAAACTAGTACTTTCAGAATCTTTTTGTGATGACTAGCAAAATCTCAAAGAACATGAATTCGCAAAAAAAATTGAAAGATTGCTTCAGTTTATTCAAGCTGTTAAAATCCAAGATTTTCAGAATGAAAGATAAAATAGTTTATAGTGATTGCTACAAATAGCAGAGGAAACAAACATCACGTTTTTTGTTTTCAATGGGATAAAAGAAGGAAAAAGAACTTTTATAGTTCATTCAGAGATTTTATCTTTTTTTGTTCATGAATTCAATTATGTCATATTCGCTCTTGACATAAATCGCAAAAACGGAAAATTAAATCGAAAGGATTATAAACAACATATTTCATTGTTTTCATGCTTAGCTTTTGTCAGCAGTAGAACCTAAAACTTTTTCCTTTACTTTTTATCTTTACTTTCGGGAATAGCAAATTTTTGAGTAATAATTTTGGATGTACAAACATTTTCAACGTCTACTCAATTTTTTATTTTGCGCGTAATTTCTAGATCTGGCGAATTCGATAATAAGCATATGCACACAAGATTTCTGATAATGATTCGGTATGGAAGCAAAAAGGCAGGTCATAAAATATTTTTAAAAATGAAGATTTCACCTTGTGTGGGTGACACAGCCCATAGTAGCACTCACCATAACATTCGGCCAATAGATAAATCGTTCCAAGAGGGATCAAAATTTGAACCTGTCCCTAAACTAAGTTCCGGAACAAGGATTTTCTTTCAAAAATTCATTTATCAAAACGTATGTTAAGGCTCTGAAAATAGGCGAAAAATATTAATTTAAATTCGATGCAGTGAGAGAGTTTTTGCATTATTTTCGACTAAATTTCTTTGGTCGTAAAGATAGCGATATGAAGTTCTCTAAGACAATTGAATGAGTTACCTATTTCTACAGATTGTTTTCATAAAGTACAGTCCTTGGCCAAATTATTAGAATCACCAACAAAATTTAACATTTTTTAGATACAGGTAATGTTATTAGGGGTATAATAATGAAAATGCAGGTAGAGTAATGTTATTGTATTACAAAATATATTATACAAAAAAAAATTAACAATATAATAAATTACAACTAAAATATTAATATTTTGTTAAACCACCCCTAGCAGCAATGACTGCAGCAACACTTCGAGGCATGCTTTCTATGCATTTTATGGCAGTTCTCGTCATGGTTCCAATAATATATTACTCTTTCGACCAGTTGTTGCTTTGTAGTGATGGTTTCCGCAGCCAGTAGCTCCCAAACATTTTCAATTGGATTCATGACCGGAGAGTTTCCAGGCCATCGCAGTACGGGTACTTTGCTCTCTTCAAGAAACTTTGTCACAGACTTAGCTGTGTGGCAGGGAGCCCCATCCTGCATCAACACTTTTTGGACCACCACCAAACCATTCCCGCTACTGAGGAAGTAATCTCCTTTCCAGCACCGCTTTGTACTGGTCTTCTCTCATGGTACCCTCAACAATCTACAGACGGCCCAGACCTTTCCCACTAATCACAGACTATATCATAACTGAAATAGGGTGTTTCACTGTCTTTATGACACAGTCTGAATTGTACTTTTCCCCAGTTCTTCTTACAAATTGTGGCTTATCTTGCAAGATTTGAAATGCGGATTCATCACTAAACCAAACCTGTAATGATGTGAAAACGTTATTTAAATGGAGAAATTAAAATATTTCCGTTTCTTCCTCTGAGCCAGTCATCTACAGTTAAATTTCTGTAAGAATTAGCCCACTCCAAACGCTGGGGTTAGTCGAGGCTTCTTAACAGGTCGTCGACTTTGAACCACAGTTCGTAAAGGTTTCGCCTAATGGTACGCTTTGAAACTTTGTAGCCTGCCTCTTCAAATTTGTTTTTGATGTCCTTACTAGTTGCCCTACGGTTTTCCACTGCAATATCCCCCAGAAATCTTTTTCCTGTAGGTGTTATAATGTTTTTCCTGCCACATCTTCTTTTACGATGGTTGTTGATATGCTGGTGCGCTTTCAATTTTTTAGCTAAGCGATTTGCTGACGCCTGTGAAACTTTAGATTTTGTTGCAATTTCTCTGATGCAATAATGCTGCGATATACGATTTTTATTCTCCAGGAAGGTAATTTTCCCTACCCCTCTAACAAAAGTGGGGGTAAAATTTTCAGGTTATGATTTAACAAGAATATTACAATAAGCACTCAAGAAATTATAAACATTCTAGTGAAAAACATTATTTAATGTATATGTGTACTTACCTTGCAATGGAGCTTGCCAAAAAAGTCCAAATTACACCTCAATTATCACAGTACTGCTATCAAGTATGTTTCCGTATTTACAGATTATAATAGATAGATCAGGAATAAAAGCAAACTCTAACCTACCTACTCAGTATATTGAAATAAAATTATATACTACACTTCTAACAACTCTATACATAAAGTTGCCTATACATATACAAATTGTCAACATTTTTTCACCTTCATAAAACCAAAAAAGTTTAAAATTGTAGGTGATTCTATTAATTTGGCCAGGGACTGGACTACATACTGTAACGATACTATATAAACCGTAAATGAGACGCGATGTTAGTCTTTCTCGATAGGGAAGAAAATATTCAACCTGTATTATACTCTAAAATCACCTTTCTGAGAGCCATAGCGGTACTACCACTAGTGTTTCGCATGCGACATACATTGCGGGTACGATGAAATGCGTCGTATGAGCAGCGTTTCTCAATCTTTTTTCCTACCAGATCCTCTATATTTATAGTTTACATTCGGCGACCCCCCGCACTTTAAGAATATGCAAGCTTGTTCAAAAACTCATATTTGTCGACCACTTTATGTACAGATATTTTTTCAAACAAGAAACCAAACTTTGAAATATGAGTCTCCATCAGAAATCAAAGATTTGAAAGAAAAACGAAGTTGAAACTTTCCAGATGTAGAAAAACATCCCCATATAACATATTTTACTTCTCTTTTTTGTTTTAATGAATGGAACAAACCTTCAAAGTGTGTTAAATAAGTTTTGCCCAAATATACTGTGAGGTATATCTTGATAACACTTACAAAGTTTGTTGTTGCAATTTTAAGGGCAGAGCCAGTCGCGGGCGCAAAGACGTGCAAACGAGGCAACTTGACATAGACACGTCAGGTGACTAGATGCAACGGTGGCGAATAAGACAACCAAAACTGATAATAATTTGTTGGTTATTTAATAGGTGTTTGAGAAGATTCCCAGTGTTTTTTCTCAGAACTATCAATCAGCGCAGTACCGAAAATTATCCAAAGATCTTTCTATGTTACAAATGGTGTGATGTAATTCTTGATTCCAAAATAATCTGTTGGTTGTTGGTTAATTAGTGTCTGCAAATATTTCGAGATTCCCAGCGTTTTTTTCAGAATCCCCAAACATTTAGTAACATTATGAAAACGCTTACAAGTCCCAAACTACAATTTGTTACCTTATACATAAGTTTGTAAATCTTAAACATACTTCTTGTAAGATAGCGTAGTACCACGGACTATCTCTTGCACATCTAAGAAATTATGAAACTACATCAAAATGTACGACACAACACGCGAATAACACCTACGGCAAATTTAAAGTTGTTGTGACAGGGAAACTTCCAAGTAATAAAATATTTCTTCAAAGAAATGACTGTGGTTGAAACAAAAGTCGTAGGTAAAACTTCGTTTTACGAATTATCCCTGTTTTCTTTCTCAAGTAAGCAAGCGCTCAAAAGGGATGCAATTATAATTTTGCTTGTTAGAGAAGGCAAATATTTTTTAAGAAGTTAGCAATCTTTCTGGGGTGGGTAATGCAATGTCAGACAAATAGTAATTGAAGACCTCAGAATGAAAGGTGAATAAAAATCATTTCTGGTGAAATTTAATTTGTCATTTTCCAAAACAATAATGTAGTTTGTATTGGAAACGAGATATAGTATCCCGGCTTTCTAGATTACAAAAACATAAGGTCTAGAAACATAAATTTTGATACATTCCCCATTCTCATTTGGGTGTTAATAAAAATCTCCAGAAATAGGAGTTCTGTGACTTCTGATGAGATGAAGTATTACATGTAAAGAATACAAATAGCAAATAAGCCTATGTTTTCTGTGGAGTAGAGAAATAATATGATGTTGTGTTGTAAGAAATTTTCTGCAAATTATTCAATTGTTTTCGAATTGCTTGTACACTCTTAGAATAAGGTTTATGGTATCATGCAGTTTGCTTGTGATATAAGGTTTTTTTTTCATTCTCTTCTCGCTAGAAACTCTAGTCAAGTATGCAGAAAAAAGTCACCTTAAGAGTAGAGTGAGCATGTACAGCTTCTTCCTATTTTTTGTTTGTTTCAAACGTTTAGGCTTAGAATATTTTGACCAAGTTGTAGCATACTCTTTTAATTACAACAGTCCACATCTAAGACAAATCAAAGTTTGTTGCCCAAGACTCCAACACCTAACTCGAATTTAGGCTGAGTTAGATATTACATCAAAACAAAACATTTTTTGAACAGTCCCCCGATTTATTCTGAACCGATGCTTAATTAAATAAAAGTACGAAAAAAAATTATATAATGTCAAGAAGAACCAAAAACGATCTAAGAGCAACTTTGAAAACAATTACCCAAAATCATAAAGCTTTAACATCAGATTTTCTCCTATCGATATAAAATGTAAAATAAGATAAACGCAGCAACTGTAATATAATGAAACTTACGCATGGTGATTGTATAAAAGAACAAAATTATAGAGCCTTATTGAACGTGGGTTGGCAAAACTGCTTCATTACAAAAGAAGTTCATGAAAAACTGAGATTACGATTACGAACAAAATTGATTTGTTGTTCCCTGAGGATAAAAGCACGCAAAATTATATTCGATACAATATAAATCAGTAGAAAGAGAAAAAAACAACAAAGTTTACACTAGAAAGGTACCGCTGAAAATAACTATTCATAGCGAAATGGAGCACTTAATACTATAGGCGAAAGACTCTAAAAGGGCACCCGAAATAAAAATGCGTTTGCATCTGTAGATCTTATAGTTTTTTTTTTACTCTTAAGCTGGAAATATACGGTGTATATTAACTTTCATTCCACAGAGTACCTGATCAATTAGAATGATAATCACACCCACAAAAAAACAAGAATCACAATGCAGGCTTAAATGCGTCAGACTTATCAAGCCCTACAACCTACAGAAACAAACAAAAGATTGTTTACTTTATCAAAAACAATTAAATTCAGTATCAATTGGCCTTGATGTTTACTTGCAGTCTTTAATGCGCTTTTGACAATAAACTACATCGTAAATTAGTATCAGAGAAACTTCACTGTAGCTACTCATACATTTCGATTTGTATGGGAACTTTATTTATTATTATCAGAGGCACTTAACTCGTATTTTAGTTAAATTGAAAAATTAAAAATATGTTTGGGATAAATATTTGTTTTAAAATTCTAAATTGCCCTTTCCGAAACTTTTACGTTTCCTAAACTGATGATACGAACACCACCCACTAGTAACCTCCATAACTTTATGCATACATATTTTATTATTACTCAAATAACTTGTAAGATACAAATAAGAGGCGCAGTTCAAATAATAAATTTAATAACCAACCTGGTGCGCCCCACGTAGGGTCCCTCCAGACTCCTTCATGATTTAGATGATGCAACGCCAGGGATTTGCCGTCCTTTGCTTCTAAACCCCAGAGTTTCTTTGCTGCTGGAGCGATCTGAAATAAAACAGAGTTATTTATTAAAAAAGTAATTTTACCGGCATTTAATTAACTAAACAAAAATGTGACTTCGCTACATTTCTCCAAATGGAAGCAAATTAGTTAATTAATTACGAAACCAAAATCCAACATATTGAGTGTCGCCCAATTTAGGTATAATTATAGCCGACTTGCACCGTACGTGTCTTTGTTACAAATTGAAGATTATCGGAAATAGTGAATAACAAAAGAAGGAAATCGAAGATTACCTTACGTTTTTTAAACGTTCACGTAACCAATCTTATTTTTAACTTTGCGTTATATAATCAAAGTAAATTAATTCAAGCTCTGGAATTAAATTAAACAATCTGAGAATTTTTAAATTTGCTCGCGTTTACTTTTTCCTCCATTTTGATTAAAAACGAGATAAAAGAAAATTTACTATATTTAACTTCTGGTTTCTCCAGATCCATACTTGAAAACAAGTGTAGCTTTCTTTCAGAAAAAAAAAGGAACGAATGGTATTGATTGCAAATGCATATTACTCTGCAATATCCAATTAGATATTCTAGTGAAACTAAAAATGTAATAAAAGTCTAGAAAGGAGTTATTAAAATTTGGTGTCTACAGGGTGTTCTTGAAATGAACAGAAACATTTATACACGGTGATTCCGAAATAAAGGGTAATCTCTTAAAGGTGGATAGCAGTGTGATAGTACATACATTTGCGATAAAAAACGGTAGGTAAAAATTGCATAGTTTCCGAGAAAGATGCGATTGAAGTTTAATCGTTAAGCCAAGCCGATCCTGCTCTCATACTTTTACTTAAGCAAAAATCGATAGGGGTTGACTGACTGTCCTTGTCATTGGCAGGTAGTTCTTGCTATTTATGTGAGGGGTATAATAGTTTATCTGGTTTCTACAATGCCATAAATAACCAGTAGGAACTTTACTTTTTAATCTGCAAACGGAAAAATATTAAAATTTTACTGTTGGTGATTTTTTTCTGTAAACTTCCGAAGAACCAAAAACTTCAATAAGCATTATGCTACATAAATAAAAATTGGTTGAATTTATTAAATTGAATTTAATACAGAGGTGATAGTTAGTAGTACCTTCCATACGCATGTTTCATTCAACATTTAAAATGTTTTCTATTCATGTGACTAAATAATAATGAAGGATTAAAATGTTGCTTGTGAGACTGGAGTCTAATTGTTCGTAACATAAATTTTATTATTACTTTTTTACTGTTTTAACGAATTTCAACAACCCTGCATGTTAAACATACTTCAGATTTAGGAAGGGAAAGTTATACAATGTCCAGGGGGTAGCTTATGATGGCATTTATTGTTCATTGTGCTACTACAGCTGCACTATTAGTTCCAAGAAAATAGGCATGTCTGGTAAATTTTCGTTCTTGCACTACAAGGGTTTAAAAACACCGTAAATCTCCTTAACTTTCACTTTTTAAGGCGACAATATAAGAAACACTTTTCTTTTTCTAACCAGAGACGGCTTCAGTTTTTAATATTTAGGAAAATTGTCAAAATTTTCAACTTTCACGGAGCCACTTCGTTTTTTCATTTTTTGTCTTCTTTTAGCCTCACTTATCACCTATTAAAGGGATACCCTTTATTTCGGAATCACCCTGTATAGTAGATTCTTATATCAGAAATAAGCCTGATCTCTAGAAATTTGTGTTATAGAATGCACACACAGACTACAGAGTGAAAATGTTGATAAAAAAAAGTGGGCGTTTCATACACACAGATTTTATCTTAATATTGTATGTAGTTTTCAAATTATTTAGAGGTCACTCTATATATAGCGAGATACTTGGATACCAGAAGCTTTATAAGGTTCTTACTTTTTTATTAATTCAGTCTCGAATGTTGTGCAAAATATTATCGAAGAGGTTTGTGCCACTACTATTAAAAACAATGGAAAAATCTCAGTTGTTATAAATTGATTAAAACAAAGTTTAGAATTTTGAAACGTACCACTGATCAATCAAAACAGATCGATGCGTCAACGAAATTTTATTTGTTAATAGTTGCCGTTGATTGACGGTATAAAACAAAGTCATTGTGATCCTGTATTTTGATTGGTTGATGGTATACTTTAGAAGTTTCAAAACGAAAAACCTTACGTATGCCATTTCCTAACACAATATGGCGTTCGTGTATGAGAGTTTGTTGCTAATCTTATATCAGCAATGAAAATCTCATAACTCCATTATGTGAATCTTCCCCATTTTTGGGAATAAGTCAAAATGCATCTCAGCCTAGAGCATCTTCTCGCTATGATGTTCCATGATTTCAAGTGTGGTTTAAGTGAATTTGAGTGCTTGGATAAAATGAAAACTGCTTTCAGGGAAAAAGTCCCTCTGGAACAAAACTATTTCGGTGGTATAGGATGTTTAATAGAGGTGGTGCTTAAAGATGTCCAAAAACTGTGATGATTTCCGAAAACATTCAGGCTGTTAGCAAAATGGTTAGAAATGACAATAAAGTATGCCATAATGGAAGGCTTCCTTTGGTATTTGATCCTAGTCAGTTTCGAGAATTTTGCACTAATTAAACTAAGAAAAATTGTTTGTCGTTGCGTGATTATGGACAACGTGTTGTGTCTATAAATTGTCACAGGCAATGAAATATCCCGTTTTACAACAGAGCTAGGTGGGGATGTATGACGATGAACCGATTTTTACAACAAAAAAAAAGCAATAAAGAAAGTGATGTTTACTGTATTCTTCAGAAGCAGGGACTGGTAAAAGTCACCAGGTTGAAACAGCAGAAAAGAGTAACAGCAAATTGGTATACAACAGAACCTCGAGGAACTTATGGTAAAAGGTTTACTATCACATCATGATATTGTATCTTCCCATACTGCAAAACTAACAGTAGACTATTTAAGAGAAAATAAAATTATATGCGACTTCCGATTTTTCCTTAAACTAATTCGGAGGAAAAAATTAAAAAAGTTAGGCCGTTGTTTTTTGAACACCTTAGAAACAAGTGAATGGCATTTTGCATCCGAAAAGTGAACATTTTTCCCCTTTAAATGTCGCTGCTAGTTGTTTTGTATTTCACAATCAAGTGGCCTTTTTTATAGTGCAAATTAAATTCTAGCGGTCCCAAATATCGCAGTTTTGTACCAACAGGATTATCCATTTACTACAGTGGCATAGTTTATTCAGAAATATTTGTCCCATCCTTAATCAAGAAGAAATGATCAATATTTAAATGTGTGGAATAGTAGACGCTTTAAGTAACGACCATGTGGAGCGTATGATTTGGATGTGTTCAAGTGTTTTGAACAAAGCATTAAAATTTAAGCTTATATAAGAAACATCCAAAGCACATTTTTTACATTTATTCAGGCCCTTCTAACTGTGTTGTGATCGTCAAACCGTAATACCCAAAGAAAAGATCTCATACGTCTCAAAACACTTTGAAGACAGTTGGAATTGGTTACATAGAATATTCGGCAAATATGGCCGTCCTTTCTTAGCACAAACAATTTTGATACCTGCAGCATCTTTAAACGACAATTACATCAGGTTATTTTACAAAAATTATACAATCAAATCTAGACATTTGTATTGTCGACAATGCAATCATTCTAAAAAAAAAGGAAATACACACAAAGAAAAAATATTAATTCCACTACTTTTACTGACTTGAAAAATAGCCAATTATACAACGTTTTCAAATTTACTTGCACGAATTTATTAAAGCAAATATAACGTAGTATATAACATTTGATAAAAATTAAAGTCACGATCGAACGGCGGGGCTGTGTGTATTTCTTGTTCCTGTATTAATCTCAAACGTCGCACGGTATACAAAAAACACGAGCAAATCCCGGCCAAAGCGGACTATCCAAGGAATCAGATTTTGGTTTTCCAAATGCTAGACATCATCCAATCGATAAAAAGAATTCTCGAGTTATTATTGCCTTAGCAACATGCTGTACATGCACTTTTATAATTTAGAAAATTGTTAAAATACATGTGAAAGACTCAGTTTTATAGTTAATTTATGATTAAATAAAAGACCGTGCAGACATACAAAATGAAGTTAACGCGACGGTTTCAAACAATTACGTATCTCCAAATATTGATATGGCAGTAGATTTAAGTGTAGAGCGAAATCCGAAACAATAAATTTTGCAATTTAAAATAGAAATCGTTATCTACTTATATAATCAAACAATTACTCGTCTGAAACAGATAATTTACTCAGCTGACATCAACTTCCATCAAAATCTATAGATGGAATATCAAACTTGAAGATATTAATATAACCCGTGTCCAAAATTCAAATGAAAAAAGTTTTTTCTAATAACACTGACTGACTAGATATTTAATGTTCAACAGGCAATATCTACCCAATTCGTCATTTCCACCCTCCATGTTTGCTTGTTTACATTGCAAAACACATAACGACTCGTAAAGCAACCAAACCAATGATGTAGTATATACATACAAGCAAAATATTCGAAAATCAGAGTTAAAAAAATTGAAATTAAACATTCCTTCCATTCAAGGAACCCTATACAACAAAAGACCTTTTTCTTTGGGCTTCCTCAACCTATCCAAATAATAGTTATAATAGACCCCGCTTCGCAATTCCTCTCCTTCCTGAAAGAAGTATCACATACATTTGTGGGAAGCAATAGGATAACTAGGCACCCCGGGCATTTGAAGGGTAGTTGACCGTCCAGCCAGCAGGGCTTAAAGGGTGCAGGGTGGCGAGGTCGCGACCTGCGGGTCTTTGGCCTAGACCTAGCCGGCTGCGGGTCGATATCAGCACCGCACCCGTCCGCACTGCACCCGCAATCTGCCTTCAATAACGTAAAACGTCACCACCTGCACTTCGTAAAATATTTAGTGCCTTTTATACAATTGTAAAAATAAAATTACATTCCTACGCGCATCCCGTATAATCAAAGGCGTACGACGGATGTTTTACAAATTTAAAACGTACTCTAGAAACTTGAATGTTTTCTTGAAAGTGAATTGTAAATGCTCAAGATAAAATCGATCGATTTTCCTTATAATAAATAATAACTCACATTGTCATTCCATTAGCATTAAGAAGTTATAAATCCAAACATAAAATCACAATTAATTTAGTCTGGCTTAAATTTGGTCAAGTTTAACTTATCTTTAACGAATACGGAACAAAAATTAACATTAGGAAAGTAATTGGTGCGACGCAAAATCAAACAAAATCGAAAACAAGAAAAGCGTAAGTTTACAAACAATAGTTAAAACAGTAAATAAAACGTTAAAAAAATCTTAATTAATGCTCTGTGAAATTTGGGTCAACAAACGTCATGTGTTATTCAATCATTAATCGTTATCATTAATTTATAATTGAATAAGAACAGTTAAGATTAAACATCAAGCGTTAAATCATTCGTACGTGTTAAATTTATTCTTCCTCTTCCTCCTGTTAGATCTTACAAGATGGTTACGAAATAACAATATACCAATAAAAATATCGGCGTGATGAGCAGTAAATTTTAGTGTCTTCCTTTATATAATTCTTGTTAATTAACTTGGGATTTACATGAAAGCTAAGTTTTTGAAGACGCTCCCAATTATTATCACCCTTGATTTTTGAAGCGCCATTTCTTTGAAAACAGCAAATTATGAATTTTTAAACAAAAGAAATGATTTAAACAGCTCATTCTGAGCTAGAAAGTAAACAGCAACTGCGTATCAAGTTTTAATTCTATCCTTTACAATTTTGTTTTAGAATTCACTTTAATTTTAATTATCTTGGATTGAGTATGAAAATTTAGTTCAGTGATTCCGAATCCGAGATGAAATAAATTTCAAATTAAGTGATTGTAATATTTACAGTGGTAATTCAAAATTCGCACTACTATCCGATGATTCCATTGGTGCTAGTTCCCTGCTCGTCTTGAACAGCCAACAAGAGTAAAGCCGTAAAGGCTCTGCGCCCGGACATGGAAGTGTGAAACTACAGCACAACTCTCAGCTGTTGCCGTCGGTGTTTGCTTTTTGCAATCAAAGACCACAGCAAGTCAACACCTGACGCAAACAAATCTAAATATGTACAGCTTTTTGCATAAATAACCTTATAAATAGATCTTTTTTAATGAAACGATTAATCGAATTATACAAAATTTAATTTTGCAATAATTATGCAAAGTTGCCTTTTAGTCTATTAAGAGATTTATTTCCCATAATTAATGTGAATTCAGATTATAAGCATTTAATTAATTCATTGATACACAGCGACATTATGTATGCAAAGAACTGTACATAGTAGATTGGCAGCTGTCTGCTCAAACCCCAACCGATAGTGTACTCAGGTTAAACTATTAACATTCAATAATCAAGACTCAACAGAAACAACACCTAAAGTATCTACAAAGTGTTTATAAAAGTTCCTCAGTCCAGTTGGCTATGGAATCTAATTTTGGTTGATTTATTTCAATAACTAATACATATTTGTTTTCTGTCATTTGTCAATTGCAAATATGTCATTGAGTTGCATTTAGTAATTTAGTTAATGTTGTGCTGAAATTTATTGTCTTGTTCCACATTTTTCCTCTCTAATTGCGCTTATTGTACAAAAAAGTCTTTTTCAAGACTAAAGTTGTTTTTGTGCTGTGTCTGCGTAATCATAGTAAGACTCTTACAACATACTGTAAACATTAAAAAATATTAATGCAATTTATTTTCAGCAGCATTGTAAACAATGATCTATATTGTTCAACAAGACAAGTTTATCGTTATGTCTTATTACCGGAAGGGTGTAGAGTTCAAGAGGGAAATTGGGCATATTCTATTCAAGCTTGCAAAGGTGAATTTAGAATCCAATTTCCTCATGTTGGAAGGTACATTGAAGATGTAGTTAGTCGATTTGCTAGAACAGGATCTGTTGAGAAGGGTAAATCTTCAGGAAGACCTGCTGCGAGTGCTGAAGCTGTCGAAGAAGTGAGACAAGTAATCGAAGAAAATCCACAAACCTCACTTCGCAGAATTTCACTTCAAACGAATATCCCTTGAAGTACATGCCAGAAAATTGTTAAAAAGCAACTAAAGTTATATCCTTACAAAATAACGACTGTGCAAGGACTTACACCACCAGATTATGATAGTCGAAAAGAATATTGTACATGGTTTGAAAACAATATAAACGACGATTTGCTGGATTATTTTATTTAAAAGGTTACTTTTTAATTTTATTTAATTTAATTTTTGTTCTCTTATGTTATTTATGATTGTATTAGTATTTATGTTGTTAGATATCTATTGAATGTTTATTTTTGATGTGAGCATATACATAAACTTTATTAATAAATTGCAGATCATATTTTTTTATTTTGTAATTATTTTTCTTTACTGACATTGAAAAGAATGTGTTCTTTAACACTTTATTTTAGACTAGTTACACCCCTTCACATTAATTCTTTAAAAAGAACACGAGATTAGGCAACCACCATAACAACGATGCAATGCGTGTAACGTGACAAACATTCTAATACATATCCTGTTTTTCAAAAGGCGGCAAATGCAGCTGCAAGATTAATTTCACAGCCCACTGGACACGAGAACTTTTATAAACACTTTGTATAATTCGCATTTATAGTACCTCCACTGTTCCACTCACAAACTCTTGCAATAGTTCCTTATTAATTTACAAACGGTTACTTAATGGTTGGACTTGTAGACAAAAGATCCGAAATGCTGGAGTCATGTTCGAGAAATCCAAACCAAAACAATAACAAATCTGCTTTATTGCTGGGTATTTGTCAAAAACCTTCGAATATGTTACGACAAAAATCATTTTTCAATTAAGTTGGAGAAACTCATTCGCAATACATGATGTTAGTTCGTTGCTTCATTCTCTCGTTCAAAAATTTCTAATAAATATCATTCTAATGAGAAAGTGTCATCTAAGCAAAAGCCTTTGATTTTCATCTTGAGGTATTGATCAGAAAAGTGTTACTTCTAATATTCTCTGTAGGGTCTCTTTAACATGATCAAGCTTCATTTATAGCCCGATAAGCTTGTTCATGACAGCCAGCAAATGTTGCTTGTTAGAAGATAACCAAAATTAATTATGTGTAATGGAAGTTTCTTTAAGCCTTTCATTCAAGTTTGGTAAGGTAACAGTATTTTCGAATTGGAATAACATTGTTGGCTATAGCTCTCGACCGTTAACTACGACGTACAACACTTCGCAAAACATAGTAGTCCAGGGAAGACATGGTGAGCATATTCGTTGAAATCTACAATGCATTTTCGTTTGATTCGAATTTGTATCTTTAGGATATTCCGCTAGAAAAAGTTGGAAGGAGTGCCGAAATAGAATACGTCACTTACCACAAAAGCGAATTAGCTTATCTCGCTGTTTACAAAAGTGTTAATCAAAACATTTTCAAAAATGACGCATCGCGCGAGAAACTAGTAACATCTATTTTTCCCGCCACCTTGTAGAACTGACTCTACAAAGAATTTTATCTCAATGCTTGTTGTTTCCAAAATTTTGAAAGAACAAATGTTGAATTTGAAACTACTGAAAAATGGTTCATCTTGTGAGCAAAATATAAGTTTGCTATATATAATGACTTTCTAAAAATGAGATCTTGCAAATTGCAATTACCTAGATACGTGGAATTTTGATAATTCTCATTCAGAACAAACAAACAAAATCTGCATCATTTTGAACTTAATACCATGATTATACGTTACTTTGAAATCATGAACTACTTTTATTTATGCATAGAGTTACGACTTATGAGTTTCAATCTCAATTGTCAAATTTTATAATAAAATCCATTATTATCCAGAATTTCTCAATAATTGATGTATCCAAGAAAGATAAAACCCAAAGCAACATTCAATTTTTTTCGATTACTAAAAGGAAGAACACCTTTGAACTGTTCCTGTTTAATCCTACATTGATGAATCGCAAATCTTTCATTTCCTTTCAATTTTTTTACGTTTTTATGCAAATTTGATTTTTATGTGGTGTTAACATTCCAACTACAGAAATAAGAGCATGAATCATTTTTAGAGGCATTAATTAACAGCAAGTTTTAAATAAAACTGGCTTTGATTTTATAAGCTTCCTCTCGTTAGTATCTTCCTGTGGAATTTTTATTTTTTACCAATGCCGAATACCCTTTTCGCAATATCCCCAGAAACACTAAATTTTTAACTAAAACATTTTCGTCCATTTAATAAATTATTTTCTAATCAATGACTTACAACTATTTTAATGTTTCTAAAATGTCAGAATTAGTTCCAATTGCATAAATTTATTCCATTCATCGTTCCGTATTTACTCGTAGAAAACAAAATTCACGGGGCCTTGGGTTTTTATTTAAAATTCATTGTATGCTGGAATATACTTATGAATGCATAACCAAACTTTGTATAACATTCGAAAAATTAAATGTAGTCAAATGCTAAAAATATACCAACCAAGTGAAAGAATTATTACATCAAGATGAATTTTGAATGAAAGAAATTATCGATTCTGCCTAAAGTGGGAGGTAAGAAGAAACAGATCTTTAAATGTTTGATGTCTCCTTATCAAAGTACACACTTTTTAGATTAAGATAATTTCAAATTTACACGAACCGGTTGAATTTATTGCGTGCAATAATTAAATTGGGTACGATTGGTTACCGCTAATTGAATATTTCTCCAGTCTTTATTTGGAATTGCAAGAAATTCCAGTCAAACTGCTTATTACATTCTTCAAGCTTACATCAATCATTAATAAAAATACAAAAAAAAGACCAAACTTGTTTTAAGAGTCCATTGGGTTTCTTACTACATTTTCGTGTTAAATCGAACAAACACCTACACAACATTTTCAATAGAAGGCAATCAACTCCCATTAACAATATTGATGAATCAATTGAAGGCATTTATTTGCTATATTCAATAAGGTTTTTACAAATGTTCCATATACCTTTCAAGAGTAATACATATCAAAAGACCGAAATTCGCACGACACCTTACACCACCGTGACATTTCCAGTTGATAAAAGGGAACCCGGGAAATAAGCATCATCCTTCAAAGGATTTTAGACGGAGGTTTAGTATGTCGTGCGTTTTATACTCTAGAGTAAGGCCATATTGAATGTATGTTCGTTCTGAATGCTGGCAGGGTAGCGACCCTAAGGAATAAACGGTTCATATATGAGTCAGCGGGGAATCCCCATAGAGGGATCGCATTACTCACACAAGTAACGTCTCTGAAGACCTACTGCAGTAATACTGCCCGGAATTACAACACGTATTACATAATCTAGTTAGAACATTGCTAATTTTCCTTGCTTTCATCGGAAACGGAGGAACGAAGCGATTTATAAAACAGCTGGCAATGAAGGAAAATTCAATGTAGCCAATCAGCAAAGATTTTGCTATGTTATGCGTTTTCCGTCCATGAATCTTTAATGCATAAACTGCCTCATTTACATATTCAGATATAATAACGATGAATGAAGAGGAGGAAAGGGTGGAAGAATGGTTCCCAGTTATATTTGGGGTTATTGTAGCAAAAATACGGAAACGAATTTGAATAAAGATTAAGTAAAATACGAACAATTCGAGTACACAACTTACTAAAATGCATAAACAGGTAAAGCCACGAGCCTCAAAAGACCTTTTCCAGGTTTGCATGCCTATCCCAACAGAGAAAAAATTCAAGTAACCGTATATGTTTGGGCCCATACTAATCACTTAATCAGTTTTCACTAATCTTATATCAATATACTACGACAGAAGTAATTTAATTATCCCAGAATTTTGAAAGATTGAAAAACCAGACAGTTTTTTATTTACATACAATCTTAACGAACTTCCCTCGTATCTGCAAGTATTATAATCGAAACAGACAATTTCTATTATTTATTTTCAACAATGCGTTGATTTTTAATTTGAAAAGCTGATCATTTAGTGAAATAATATTGTACCGTCCAACGGAAGAATGAAATTGAAAACGAAAGCGGCCAGGCAATTCAAACATATTTCGTACAATTGAAAACATAAACAACAAGATAAACTGCTGCATTTCTCGATGCAAGCAAGCAAGCAAATACGTAATAGTTGAAGCACTTTCGCAATTCCAGCAGCCGCGCGATTATTTGCCCCGCTCGTAGCGTTCCTAGCGATCCGCGGTTGACAAGGGGGAGGGCTTTAGAGAAACGCATGGCCTTGGCAGTGGGGACAATGACTCGCATGGAGCACGGAACTCCTGTCAACTCCACATCTCCACTTACCGTGCTGAAAACTGAACTTTGATTCTATTTTGTAATACGTCATACACTCTAAACGCTCAGATTATCTCATACATTTGCAATTTAGAGATACAATCAAGTGGGAAAATTTCAAGAAAAGTGTTGGAAGTTACTTAATACCATAAAATTGTTTCCAACAAAATGCATTTTAACTAAATTATGTGCATTTTCCTAGTAGGTTGTTACAGCAGTATTGTTATTCAATTATGTAATATCTAATCGGGATGACTAATTATGAACCTAATTTTGGAAACATTAAAACTCTTGCATGCGCAATCTGTGATAATTTTTATTCTCGCTAGCATCAGCATCAACACTACAAAAACAAATCATCATTGTTGACTATGTTATCAAAACTCAAATTGTGTATTATTGATCTAATTAGCACATGGTAGCGAACTGGTCTTGAGTCAAAACTCGAGTCGCTTAAAATCGTCCTTATTTTTGTTTTCATTTTCTTAGTCATTCTCATCAGTCATCATCAAATAGTAAGCGGCGCTTTAGTATTATAGTTTTTTTCGAAAGTTAACAATTTTTGTTCTTTTGTTAATTCAACGAGTAAGATTACAACTAAATTTCTTGTAATGTAAATGCTACAAGAACAAATATTATTATACAAACAAAATGTAGATAACTTAGAGAAAACGATTCCAGGGTTGCCAAATCATCTAGGGAATTTTAGGGCGCCAAGAGAAACAAAAATAATTCTTCGTATTTCCTAGAAATCTAATAAATCCCAAGATATCTAAACAGTTATTTATCAGAAACGTACGATCTCACAATAAATAAAATACAGGGTGTCCCAGAAATCGTGTAACACCTGTGTTTTCTCTTTTGCACTTGCTTGAAGCACGGTTATAATTTTTGTACACTGGCTAGATCTAGACTAGAATTACATTACAAAAATGGTAACTGTACTTCAAATGAGTGTTCGTAGTAGAACAAAAAGAGGAAACATGAGCGTTCCGCGTTGTCTGGAACATGCATGATTTTTAGAATTTGGTTACCTAACCTCAACCTACAATCAAATTATTTGTAACAATCAAACTAATTATTTAAGATGAAATACTTACAATCTCGACCATACAAATACTTCAATAATTTGGACGCTTCCTCCAACGGTTTGGGTGTTTGTATATTTATTTGCTACTATCTATAGTGTGTATACAACGTTCACGATGTTTCTGGGTCGTAATAGGTCATGCTTTTATTTTGTTAGGTTGGAAGTATTGCTTCCTTTTTTCTTAAAAATTGCCGTACCTGCGTCTTTATTTGGCGCCGTTGCGCGACCAAAAATTTTGCATAAACGTTTAGTACCGATTAGTTTTGCTTTGTTAAAAAAAGATCAATTTTTTTATATTTTGCATCTATTAATGCCAATTAAGAACAATGCCAAAGATTATAAATAAAAACATAAAACTAAATATAAATAGAAATTTTCTTGAAATATTTTTTTTGCGTAATCGATTTATAGATTTACAAAAAACGGTAACAGCCTGATGTCAAACTGTCATAAAATCATAACCTTAAAGTACATTAAGCGTCAATAAGATTTTACAAGCCGACTTAATAGATAAACAGCCCAGTTTACAATACTCAAACTGCCATTCTGCCACAGCCATATACGACCCAGAAACATCGTGAACGGTGTATAGTAGAGTAGATTGGGGTGGATAAATTCAAATAACCACTTAGATTTTAAAAATTGTTTCACATAGCTAAGCAGGATGTTGTCAGCCAAAAGAGGCCGTGCACCTGCCGTTTGTCCATTTTAACACAGCTACCCCATAACGGTGCTTGCGGCAAGTACAAATCGGTTGGCAATGTAAAAAAATGTTTAAAAGTAACGGTAAAAATGTAACTAACTACAGCTCTATAACAAATTGGCAGATCAAAACCTATTCGATTTTAAGAAAAAAATGTTCTGTGAACATAGGTCTGATTTATATTAATTAAAGAATTCCAAAATCTATAAACAACAAAGAAACATCAACAACTTTTGTTCTTATCACACCCAACTTTTGTGTTTCATCATTGCTATCGCAATTTTTGATTATAGATCTTCGAAGACTATAGTGGGATTCTGAAATCTTGATACGATACGACAATGCGAGAAAAATAACTCTCAACTACGTTTAAAGATCGTCTTTTCCATAACGTTTTGACATATTTTGATAACAGCCTTTGTAGCATCGTAGAATTGCTGATAACAAGTATAAGTACCTGAAAATCAGTATCGTTTCAAGGTTTTCGATATGGATGTATTGTATTGTAAGTTCAGAATCCCATAGCAAGTAACTCCGTAATTAAAAAGAACCAAACCTATGTTGACACATTTCTTCTTAAAATCGAATAAGTTTTGATCTGCCGAAGTTTGTAATAGAGCTAATAAATCACTCTGTGTAGTACAAACATCGTTGTAAATAGTTGTATCGTAAATTTAATCGTCTACCTATTGTTCGCCGTTTTAGGCAGATTTAAGGTTTCTTATTAAATTCTATCTTGTTCTGTCTTCACTTCAATAAGTGTCTTTGACGCACCTATAAAATCTAATTTCAAAAATTATGAAAATCCAAAGCAAACAGATCTTTTGTAAACTAATCAAATGCCCTATTTTGCTTTTCGCCACAATGGAAACCATTTTAAAATTCTACCATTCTCAGTAAGCGTTTTTGGTGTCCGGTCCGGCCGGTCATTAATATTAGTCAAAGTACATTTGCATCCGTTTTTTTTTCCTGAGAATTACTTCCAACAATCTTGCGACCTTAGGTTTCCTTTCTGATCATCAACTTTGATAAGCCTCCCATCCTTACTAATACCCGATTCCCAAAATAAGGTTGATTAAAATTTAAATCTTCAGGGTTCCATTCCTTATTAAATTAGTATTGTCAATGAAATATTTTCCAGTGTGAAACTGATACAGTTAAGCTGATTGTCATAGTCTGAACTTCTCACGTTTGCGGAAATGATTAGCTTCCTTTTCAAGTGTATTGAAACAATCTTTAATCTACTTTAAACTCAACATTCACAATTAGCCTATTCGATTTTGTTTCGATTTCTTTCAGCTGTTGTATCCGCTGGAAGTACTTTCAGAAATACCCTGTGTGTTTATTTTGTAATTCATTCTAATACCCATTCCTGTACAAACTTTTAATATTCCTTGATAAGGTTTAATACTCATTTGCATTATTAATCCTTCTATAGCGAATTTTCTTAAAACTTAGCCAATTAAAAAATCTTCATGTAACTAGAGAATTTCATATTCAAATCAATTATGTAAGTTACTTTGTTTCTTTTTCCTCGAAGAAAACACACCAAAAAAAAAACAAAATAAAAATAAAACTGTGGTATTTGTCGCACACAGGTGAATTTCCTTTTCAATGTATGCACGGTTGTCCAATTGATCTGTTCACAGATTTCAATTTAATTCTACCTTCAGACGAGTCCCTGTAGAATAAAATCCCGTCTTGTCTGAAAACCGAGCGTGCCGAGGAAAGAGCAAGCACGGTGGATGGAGGTAGTAGGGTTTAGCTCTCGAGGATTTGTTCATGGATTTTACAACTTCGAAGCCAAAATAAGCAGAGTATGGTTTAATGATTAGCGTAATCCAGAAGTTTATATTCTGCTTAAAGAAATGCAAAATTGAATATTATGAAACAATTTCTCTAGAGTTGTAACTTAGGTGAACATTATTAATTTTTAGGAAAATAACGAAACTGTATTTGAAAAATATGTATCTACAGGGCGTTCTAATAATCCAAAAACGTTAAAAACTTGTTACCAAAAAAGACCATTTTGAGCTCTTTAGAAGTACAATCAACGAAGATAACATTTGTTTTGGGTTTCTCTTAATTTCCATTAACAAGAGGTGAAATCATCGAAAAAAACCGTTAAACCGATTTTAATAACCTGGACAGCTTGTCATGGCCTACTAGACTAATTAAAGATTATCGATCTAGGTGGCTCGGGAAGCCGTGTAAATTTATGCGCAATTTAACGCGTATTTCCATTTTATTTTTGGATCTGTTTTTACTTTTTAACAAGAGTAAAAGCAACTTAAAAATGCTAGTAAGTTCGACTAACCCATGGCTGTGGTATTATTATTAAAATAACTTTTAAGTTGCTGCTTACAGTCATTTTAGCTAACTCAAAAGCTAAGATTTAAAACATGATACTTATTAATAATTGTTTTAATGTAAAGTAAATAATCAAACAGTCTTAATAAAAAAAAATATACATAGAAAATTCGATTTTGTTTGATCTCATCAGCGGAAGAAAAAAACAATAATTTTTTAGATTATGCACTTACCTTCTTTATAATTCCGTAACAATGACGTACTCATACATGAATCTTACAATTAAAATTTTAAAAATCTCAATGCTTCGAGGATTCCTTTGTCTATTCCTTAATATTTTCTATATTAACTAAATGTGTTTTTAATTTTAGAAACTAATTGTTTTTTCCGTTAATAATTATTTGTTAATAATAATTATTATGTTTAATTTCCATTGTCATCAAACCAAGTCTCTATCTAAGGTCAAGAATTTATTGCTCTTAATGATGATTAATTTGTTTGTTCCTTCTACAATAGTTTCCAGAATTATACCATATAGCTCGATATGGCATACAGTGATATAATTTTGTGATAAGTTACAACAAAAAATAAATTAAGTGAACGAAAATAAAATTGATAAATATTTAAACGTTTCAAATGAAAATCTAACTTAATAGGTTTCAGATTTACGCATGCTTTGCAATCAAAATGAAAACCCAGAAGAAATTATGCCAAAAATTCATGCATATATACATGTATGATTATAGTTATGAAAATTGCGTGTCCTTAAAAATTTATTTTCGGGCGGCCAACCGAGAAAACACAACCATTTCAAACGGAACTAGGTTAAGACTATTTTTAAACAAAACTTAATACAAAATGCATTTGCAAGAACAAGTTTTCGCGTTGCATTGAAAAATTCACTGGATTCCAGTAATACCAAAAGGGGGACTTATTGGTACTATAAATCATTGAGAAACTCGATCGCGTGTTTCAACTAGATAAATTACCTGTGAAAATATTTTGTTTTTTTAATATCGATTATGCAACGAAGGACGAAATAGGAATGATAAGTTTTATCGGTTTTCAGACTACATAAAATTTCATAGTTTCTCTAAACGATATATTAATCAATAAAAGTGAACGTCGAACATAATTGAATTTTCTACAATTCAAAAGAGTATGTATGCAAGGTGTCTAAGTGCAATCGACTTCCACCTTTTAATATTGAGAATGATCCCGATTATTTACCAAATTATAGTTTCGGTTAATAATAACCTGAAACAGTAAACAATGATTCATAACTCAGGATTCTGAAACAAAGTAAATAACTAGTTTTTTTGTTTCTAGTATATTTCACTTTTTTTGATAGTATTGGTAAAACATCTATCATCGTAGTAGCAATGGGGTCAGTTTTAGACAGATTTTTCTTGGTCTTTTTTGTGTATTTGAATTGAACATTTGTAAAACAATTACTATAGTAGTCGACTCTTTGAGGTAATAATCTCTTTAACATTTACCAGATTTACATATGCAACGACACCATGGAAGATCGGTAATCCAGATTGCTGTCATTTTAATCTTTATCTTTCCCAGAGCTAGATCTGAAATGCCAGAGCAATAAATATTCGAAACGCAAAAAATTTTGCTCCGTGTTTCAACTAGAACGTTCTGTGTACTCGGAGCGCTTACTTCATCAAGTCATTACCAAATCGGCACTACAGAATTTTATTTACTTAAAATAAGTTTTCAAACTTCACGAAATCCTATTATGAATATTTTCCAACTTCGTCGAGATAACGAGACAATGAAATCAAAATCTCTATAACGGTGGCATAACTAAACGCAATCTCTTCCAAATGTATCTTTTGCTTGATATGACTTGTATGTTACACAAAGAAATTTTTAGCATAACAGCTAGAGAAGTAAGGTCGAAGAAGACAACAGATGAAGAAAAGAAATGACTGCGAGGAGTTACTGAAGTCTTACCTAGAGGCAGGACCATAGCCTGAAGCAAAAGCTCAAATGGAAAAATAAAATTTTTGTTAAGGCAAAAATTTTCCATTTATTTTATTATTCTTTTCCATATCATTTTAGAACGGGATTCTTCTTCTAGAACGAGATTGCTCCCTTCTCATCCAGTTATGGCCTTTTACCTATGTATGCATATCAGAGTGGAAATTCCCAAGATGATAAAACGTGGTGTATGGGAAAAGGTTAAGAAACGCTGATTTAATCTACAGGGTGATTTATAAGGTTTGTTCTAGCAGCAGTCACAAACGATTGCCAACCATTTGGCACATGCACAAATGCAAATTAGCGTTCCAGCAGTGAACGTAACTGTTTACAAATCGTTTGGAAAAATCTCTGGACTTTTTACAAATTTTTCTACGATCATGCGCACATGCACGTATTTGTGAATTGTGCGTATTCAACAAACAAAATGGACGCTGACATCTCACGGTTATCTTGCAAATGACAATTTGTCAGACTCCTGTTCCAGCTGAAACAATGTTTCCAGCTAGTTTCTGATTTTCAATAAGTTAGGTACCAGTTTGCAAGAAATCACAAACCGTTTGAAAAAATTTTGCACAATGAGTTAAACCTCAGAAAAGTGTCTGCACGTTGGGTACCAAAAATGCTGACGTCCGATCACAAACGCATCAGAGAGACTACTGCTGAGACTAATTTGGGGATAATTAACAGAGATCCGGATCAATTTTTGAAAACATTTGTTACTGTAGATGAAACTTGGGTTCAGCATTTCGATCCAGGGTCAAAACGAAAATTTCGTGTCAAGTTTTCAACCGGAAAGATCATGGCAACCGTTTTTTGGGATTATGAGGGAGTAATTTTTATAGATTATTTACCACGTGGGCACACTATTAGGGGTGAATATTATGCAAAGCTAATACCAAAAGTTCGCGATGCTATTAAAGAAAAGCTAAGAGGAAAGTTGAGACGTGGCGTTTTGTTTCATTAGGATAATGCCCCACCTCACAATGTTTCCATGGCCGCCATTCACAGTGCCGGTTTTGAAATTTTTTGAACAACCTCCCTATTCTCCATACTTGGCTCCCAGTGACTATTTCTTGTTCCCAAAACTAAAAGAACATCTTCGGGGAGCCCATTTTTCAAACGACGCAGTAAACGAGTGGTTTGCAGACCAAAGTAAAGAATTTTCTCGAAAAGTATTCAAGCATTTCAGCATCGATATGAAAAATGTATTAACCTATCAGAAGATTACGTTGAAAAATAAAATAGTTTTATACCTCTGAACTGTTTGTTTCTATGTCAGGGACAATAAATGATGAATTTTCCTGGTAATTAGCAGACATCAGTACTTGTCATTTTAGTTTGCGAATAATAATGTGTTGTTCCCTAAGTTAAGTGTATTTTATATAATTGCGAAGTTTGAAAAATAAACTCCACGACTTGAAACAGACAAAAGCTTTTTGTACGATTGTATATTGTATCTTTTTTGGGGGGCAACGTATTGAAATTTATTGATTTTCACTTATTCATTCATAATCGAAAAGAATAGAACAGGAATAACGAACGATTTTAATTTCTTTTTCTTGTATGGTACACGTGTTGATATTGTGTAGCCATACAAATTACAGCCGAATATAGTCCAAAATTATCTATCGGGACAAGTATATTGCGTGCGAATTTCCTATAAATATTCCACTGTATCACCTATAGCAGAGATACTGATAAACTTAATTTTTTATTTCTTTAAAAAAACCATTTTTAATGAGATTTCCGCAACAGAAATATTTCTTATATGGAAGTTTCTCAAAGTATAAGTAAAATATTTTATATTCATAAAAAAAATAAAATCAAACTAATACAAGTACCTAGGAAGGTTATACTGTATTTGATAACTAATAACCGCAAACTTCCTTAAAATGAGTCACACAGTCTTCATTTAAACCAATATCAGCATCCATAATAAAGATAAGAAATTTGTTTGAAGGCAGTCATTAAAACTTGCAAACGAGAAAAATTCTTAATGAAGATATTAGCACACAATCACTTATTATGAATTGGGAATTGAAGTAGTAATCGGATTTATTGCGAGTCACAAGCAAATAAATAAAAAACAATTCGCATATTACTCAACAAATCATCCATGATAAATTTTAAAAAAGCACTAAATCATACACAGCAAATTCTAAACCTCCATTTTCATCTCTAAAAACCTTGGCGTAATATAAATTTATATAAAGCTCCAAGCTCCGAGAACACAATGCACTCTATATACTGTGCTCGTAACGTATAGTGGCACAAAGTTTCTATCATCTCTGTTTAGCCCATTACATGAAATGGCAATAGAAAGAGAAGATAGCAAATGTCTATAACCTGAAGTCAATACGATTGATATCAAAAGCCAAACACTGATAGTTCGTCGCAAACGTTAAAGCGCAACAAACAGTGGAATTCCGTTTGTGCGAGAAAGAAGAAGATATAGAACTCGATTTTTACGTGGATCGAGAATCAACCGTCAAAGCCAGCACACGCAAGTTGTTTAGGAAACTTGTTTTAATTACACGAACAATGCCTCAAATCAGCTGTTGGATGAATAAAAAGGTAGAGAACGCACTAGGAGAATTATGAACTATACAATAATAAAAGTACGCCCAGAAAAAGGAATTTACGTTTTTTTCTTGTAGTAGTCTATTTGATTATAAATATATGGGCGCCCACATACAATACGCAGAACTTCATCATCATCAATGCTAAACTATAAATACACAAAAGAATCTTATCTAACGACCTACAGGTATTGTATATACCTATATGGGTTATGACTTTTATGATAATCCTTCCAAAATACATTCACTGATCAAGATGATATATTATGCTACTAATACACAACATACTGCTCACGTGCAAACAGTAAAACAGAAATTGTCTCGATAATAACAATAATTACTTACTGAAAGATAATTAAACTTTTAACGTGTAGGTTGTGATACTCCTGTCGGTTAATTTATTTTTCATCATTTTATTAGCCAAAAGGGACAAGAAAATAAATTTCATCAACGTAGACTTATTATTCTCGAACAAAAAGATCATTAATATATATTTGTCAAATTAGAAATTGCAACACAATACAATACAATCGATTCCTAGTTAATATTCACACATTAAGGATAATGGTAACGGTGAAGCCCAATGAAACGTAGAACAAAATGAAATACTCAATATACATAATAGGAAGATAAAAACATAAGTTTCCTTTAACAGAGCAAAGATTAAAAATTAATTAGTGATATTTTCAAGGAAATGACATACTAAACACAAAACGATGCTCTGATGAAGCGCGCACATAATCAAAGCAATTTCCATAGTTAATTTTTTATGCGAGGCGTTTTGATTAAATATAAAAAGGATGGTCCTGTACTTTTTTGGCAGTTTCAATTCCTACCTACGATCTCATCAAAATTAATGTCTCATCAAGCGGAACAATATCATTAATAATTATTGTTCGGAGCATTTATGAAAACAACGCAACTAAAAACGTATTTTGCAGTTAATGTTGGGATTTGAACAATTTCCTGCACTATTTTGACATTTTTCTTTATAAAATAATTCTAATTTAGGATTTAATTCTTCTCATAGTTGCATCCTCCAGAGAAAAATAACTCGAACAAATCTTTTGTTCCGGTAACAATTTCCCCATCGGTAACGAAGGTTAATTACTTTGAACTAAACTTAGAACCATCACAGCAAAGAACGAACTCCCTTTGATATAGTGCCATCCGGAAGTTTGCACTGCATATACAAGTTAATGAGATCAACACCAACGCAAATAATACAATATGGAGATGAAAGGCTATGCAAGTTGGAGAAGACCATACATACTCATGTTAGTGTCAACAAATGTATTTCTAGACATACTGTTCTATATACTATGTTGTGAACCTTTACCTAAATATTTTACCAAAATTATGTATTTCTACATTAGAAGAGATTTGATATTGCTTGTTAACCTGATGTTACAACATAAAACATCTGGGAATGCAAAGCGTAACCACAACGAACTCCCGTTTTGTTACTTTTTTGAAATTTTGGCGGCCATTTTGACCAAGTTCCCGAGGTGATATCAAAAAAACTAAAAGTACACGTTTCTTATTTTTGATGTAGAATACGATTGTAAAGTAAAAAATTTTTTTTGAAAATTTTCCAATTTTCGGCCGCCGCCGCCGCATACTGACCTGAAATCCCGAAAACGTGGTCAAAATATAAAAACGTTGTTCTACATCCACGAAGATTTACATATTGCGGTTTTCGAGGTCACTGATTACGATTTAAAAGTCAAAATGGCGAATCCAATACGGCGGACAAGATGTTTTTGAGTGACTTGACTGGGCTGAAAATGAATTCCATCATACAAATAAATATTTTGACAGCTATCGCGAAACACGTGCATTATTTTTGTTGGAACACCTATCAGCAGCTGTTCTTTGTCAATTATGTTAATTCATTAAATTACATGTATGGGGTAATCAAGGTCGTCACAGAATTCTGCAAAATTCATAGTTGTTTTTCTACATTTGTAAATTGTGAAGTTTTTTCTCTTGTATGATTTTTTTGAAAAAATTGCATTGTGGTAATTTTAATTTTTGTTTTCAGCACATCACTTATTTCAATTATAATTCTACGTATCTTTATCTAACTGATCCATTTTAAATCTTCAAAAAGAGTTAATAATTAATGAAACAGCACTACTTTAAACAATACCTTATTTTGGAGATTTATTTTCAACACGTTCGAACTGACCAAGTGGCTCTTTTAAACTACCTCCCGCTCTCACAGTCATCACAAACCGACAGATATTTGTACGGAATTTGACACTTCAAACATCCAAGCATGCAACCTAAAAACTAAAATTCTCGAAATAGAAAATTTGTTTTTTTTTACTTTTGGCCAGCTTTTTGTGATTTCGGACCAGTGTGCGCAGTTTTGTTACTTTTTTTCAGACTTAGGCAGCCATTTTGACCATGTTCCCGAGGTGATATCAAAAAACTAAAAGTACACGTTTATGATTATGAAACAAGAATGAATTAGAATTACTTGCAGGAAAACAACTAAAAAACCACAAAAACAAAAAATCTGCAACATCGTCTTCTTAATTTCATTTAAGATGTTTCACTCAGAAAAAAAAAGTTCCAAATCGCAGTGATGCTGATATCGAGAGTTATGGGTAGTGATGGTTCATTGAACTTCAAGTCACTGTCCATTGTGGCGAAACAAGATCAATAGAAAAAAGTGCTATAAGTTTGAACTCGTGCTTTATGATCAGGATTGGTTTATGAGATTTCAGGTTTATGCAAAACGGGGCTCCAAGATGCAAGACTGGAGAATTTTACATATACCCATATACCCTTAATCTTTGCACCATAAACTTGAAGAACGGAAACGTACGGTGGACGGCAGGCTAGAATGGGAAGTGGTAGCTTTGGGAAAGCACATGTACAATTCAACAAAGAATTTGTAAAAGGCAAATAAATAATAAAAAATATTAAAGAACTTCCTGAATTCGAACCTACATAGGTAACAATTTGACCCACGGAGACCATGCCAGCCATCCATGGTACGCGGATATCTCATGGCTCATGGAAACCTCGATACAATAGAATCAAGATATACGCCAAGGTGAGTGGGTTGTAATTAAAAATTCTTCGTACGTGTAAGTGTGAGTACGCAAAAAAGGTACACAAGTGTTTTGCAAAAAAAGGTCTTAGCATGCCATAGAGTATCACGAAGATTACAAACGGGACACGTTCGAAGAGCTGTCGTACAAAACTGTTTAATAATATGTATTATGACATGAATGTTATTTTTGTGCCAAAAACAAGAATTTATAAGTTGTACTTTGAGGTTAAAAGCTTCTAGGAAATCAGATTTTACTCGAATGCGATGAATCAAATGAAGAAGATCCATGTTGTAGATTTCAAAAACTACTAATTTCCAATATCTCGTTGGCTTCAAAGCATATGAAACATCCCCTATGCCTTGTGATGGAATTTAGTGTCGAAGCCACGTTGCTATTTACTTTGGTAGACGATAGCTAAGTGCATCTAGTACAAAAACAAAATTAGAACTTGCCAACCACACAACATCGAAACTCTGCAAGCAGCAATGAATCAGGAATAAAGAAATATCAGAATACGCAGAGTTCCATTTAAATCAAATCTCCTGCAAACGCGATGGCAAAAAAGGATAATTTCAATGTTGATTCAGAACAGTTTTTTTTATTCATCTTCTAGACAATCATCATCAAAATCGGCCATTACAAATCTTCTGTGCATACTGCAGAAACTCAATGAATGAAGTTTGAATCGAACGATTCGAGTGTCAAATCACGTTTCGTAGTACAGCAGTTTCTGTTTGTTGAACAAACGTTCTATCAAACCATTAAAGAACCACCACCATGCTTCATCGTTGACAGCACACACTGAAGAAACATTTTCTCTTTGGGGCAATTCAAATTTTGAATTATCACTGTCCAAAGCACTTTTCTAAAAATTGTTCTTTAGGCACCGCCAAACAAATAAACATCGCGCCATCATGTTTCCAGTGTGATTATGTTATAGGTTACTTCAGGATAAATTTTCGGCACAGTCAAATGCCTGTATATTTATGCAAACCACTCGATGGTGTGATAAACGTAAGTCTTGGAAACTTGTTAGCTAAGTATCAACGAAGAGTTCTGATTTATTTTTTGTTGTGAGAATCAAATTTCAACATTTATCTGAAAATCTGAAGAACCCATTTTGCTACATGTATGACCAATTAAGACTGCTTTGAAGTACATTACTAAATTCCTTAAATAGTGCAGTTTTATTACTAATATGTCTCAAGATAACACAAACACATTGTGTATGTAATCATTATTAACAAAAAAAAAAAATATTTTTTTTGAGTCAATTATTTGCACCAACGCAGTTACAAAATCTTACAATCAAAAATTACAGGTATCATTTTTGTACATCGATTTGAACTTTATAAATTAACAATAATTTAATTGCTCATGTTCAGTTTTCTTTTCTAAATATCAAGATTTCAACTTCCAATAAAACTTGTTCTGTTAATCTATATTCTATTAACATTAATGTAGTTCACGTTTAAGTTATTAAAAGCTGTTTTTCACCTAGAAAGCAACGAAGCAGAAAAATTTAAAAAACCTTATATAGCCACCATCTTGAAACTGCAGCTAAAAAACTACCAGATGCATGTGTCTTTATAACTTGATTAGTTTCTACCAGTGGAAAACAAAATTATGCTCTATTTACGATGGAAGCTGTTTTGATAACCTTAGTGGCTACAAACTTGTTAGCATAGATTCAAATTATATTACTTTTACTCATCTTTTGTAACCAAATGGGTGGTATTCAAAACAAAAAAGCCTTAACAAGAAATATTTTTTTGAAGAACCATAACTTGTTACTATTGCAAGTTCTGGATGCACAATTGCACTAAATTTAAACCTGAAAGCCTGTTAAATATTCAGGTCAAGGAAATCTGATGTAAGATGTAAATCCACAGAGAGCCATTTGCAAAACAATTTGGAACACCACACATGACATTACATTTATTAAATTTAATTTTTACATAAATACTTTTAAATTTGTCAATCGATAAATATTTCTCAACCGTACCTTGAGACTATTTGAAACGACCCAACATTAAAATTAAGTAAACAAACTATCAAGCGATATAAGGAAGAAACTAGTTGAAGTTGCAACATTTTCAGACACTCCTCGTATTGTGTATTAAATAACTGATGGAGTTAAAAATTCGTTGTTCGAATTCGCATCATCCATGAACCTTGAGCGTAGAAGTCAGTTCACTCACACAAATTCATGGTCAACGTGTGAACAAGAGCGGGTTCAGCAAGCTCAAAATTAGCCATTACGGGTTCAATTTTTAAAAATATTTTAAGTATTATCACGATGTAAAAAACAACAAAATATTTCTCTTGCAAGAATAAAAGATTAATAATTTCAAATTATTAACATGCAAATTTTTATTTTATTAGATTCTTCTTTCTTTTATAACAGACTCCCTGAGGCAAGTGCTCTACCTTTGATATTGTTAATTTTAAATTATTCCGTGCTTTTATTCTTTATTGGATCATTTCACAATCTGTTAGTTACACAAGAAGTAAAATAAATTGGTTTCTTATTTTTTTTGTGTAGGAGAGGAGCAGACTTAAAAAATTAATACAATACTTTTGGGTCAAATATAATGAAATCTGAAGATCATATAGTTGCCGTTTTGTTTTAAAGGAACTTCAAGTGTGATATAATAAGATGAAGCGAATAAAGAAGGAAGCGGAAGTTTAAGTTTTCTTAAAAAGAAAAATAAGACCAACATCTGTTCATTTCTCCTTCAAAGTTTCAATTGTGTATACAATATTTTCTAAGAAGACCCCTTGAAATCAGCCGCTGATATGAATGCTGAATGACGAGGGAGTGGCAAGATACAGTTTCTGTTTCTTAAAACAAAAAGTGCCAGAATTAATTACAGAAACAATTAGTTTTTTGTATTGTCGTCAACATGTTAATTATATTCTGTTTGATGTTATTTATCGTTGTGTCTCTTCGGATTTAAAATTAAATTGAGAATAATTCGAAAAAATATAAACCCTCCGACCATATAAAGAAATTCAATATCATTATAAAACCAAAACAGTTTACATGCAAAAATAAAACGACGCCTACAAAGTTCGTTACAAGTAACAATATTTAACTGTGTTATCTACCTCGAAGAACGTTAATCCAACTAAAACAAAGCCCAATTTAAATAACAATAAATTTTGTAGCCAATAAAATTTTTGAAGTTAATTAATGTACAGGTAAACACAAAAGAACGCTACTAGTTTTATTGCAGGAGATATTGTAACCACCAACCTACTACATTTTTGAATAAATTAACACAAAGAAAATGCAAATTTTTCAAAATACAGACAAATTCTAACTGTTAACATCCCTCGTTACATACAAGTCGTTATGCAATTACAAAAATGTACAATTTGTTGGGTATAATCGCAGCCACAAAAGAGAGAAAAAGCCCTAACGACAGCTCAGCTTAATCGCACCGTATTTTCCCCCTTTACTTTTTAAAAAGCACAAAAAGGGGCATATCAACATATCAAACAAGCTTCTAATATGCAAAATAACTATAGCAAACTATAAAAAAAATCTGGAACACTTCATTTCTGTATTGATAATCTTTTTAAGTTTATCTCATATTGTATCGACTGAAAATCTTTCCAGAATTCAAGGTAAAGAGTTCAACATCACCTACTGGAATATTACAAGCTAGTTACTTCAAGCTTCTAAAGGAATAAACCTCTTCTTCAACTTCCATTTTTATTATGTTTTCATATTTTTTTATTACCATCACAAACATAATCCTTCATTAAAATTATTAGAAAGTTCCGACAGCCGAAAAGGCGCAACTGCGCAACAGGAGAACTTAAAACTAAGCTTAAGAATACGCAGACGTTCGCGTTGTAAAACGACCAGAATCAAGATGCTGCAACATAATATTATACACTTAAGAAAACGAGCAGCTTTTAAAAATAGTCGTTGTTATTTAATTGGTTCGAAACTGAACGTTACTTGTTGGTCGCTTTTACACCCTTTAACCCACCTTTAAAATGGCTACCTGGCCACAAACAAAGCCTACTAAACCTGTTGCTCGAAAACCGCAATAAAAAGAACAGAGAGAAAGAGAACGATCATTCAAAAGCCTGAAAGAATTATGGAATATAAACAAAACAAAATAAAACAAGATCACGTCCGCCCTTCCCCTTTTGTCTACAGAAGTATTAGACTGCTAGGCCTATACAACATACGTACAGCAGCCACGGGTTTTATAAATAACACACCCCTACGTTTAACAATCGCACTTGGAAACAAGCTGAAAAATAATGATTAAAGACAAGTAAATGAGTTGACTTTACCATGTCGGGACCCATATCCTTCATATCCAATTGAATCCAGTCATAACCACGTTTGTTTACCCCCTTAACATGCTCACTAATAACAAAACACGGCGTCCGGCGTCGCGAAACGTACTTTTCACAACAGAAGGCGCGGCATTCAGCGTCAAACTGAACGCAAACAAAGAACCAGCGGCTGGAAGGCGCTTGCGCCACGCTGCGGTCTCTTCTTGCACTTACCGACCGAGACTTCGCCATTGGAATTATAACTAGACAGCGCCATAGACTTCTTCATACAAAATTTATCAATAAAAAGCAAGAAAAAGATGAATATATTCTTATGTTATTATTGTGATTCTTTTTTTAAAACACTTTAAATGATGCTATTATGATGAAAATTTTAAAAAAATATATAATCAATAGCATCAGAATTTATTATAAGTATGCAAATATTATTATTATATGAAAAATAAAATAAAATAAAATAAAGATTATTAAACGTACAATTGACATAAAGATTAAAGGAGCACTGATAATAAAAGTGCAATCAAACAAACAAATAAAAACCACTTATTAGCAATTTAAAAGTCAAAATTCTTCACTACTCATTAATTGAATTTCAGTTTCTAAATACTAACAGTAATACAAGTTCTTTATGTAATAATTATTAATTAATTTACTTGTAAATGTTATATTAGATTTTTAAATGATGTTATTAAACTTCGAGACTTATTACATACCTAAATGGAACGCGTTACAGAAAACTTAAGTAATTTAGGTATTCAGAAATCTGCAGTAATAACATCTTTCATCAATGCAAAAATACTACAGCATCTCGACTACAGACAAGGTTTTTATAATATTAAACAAGTTTTCAATTAAATATCAAGCTAATAATTACATTAAGGTTATTAGAACAAAACAGGGCGTTATCAGATTTTATTTGCGTGCCTTTTCAAAGGGTGTGGCAAAAAATCAGGAAACAGTTAACACTAGATATTAATTACATTCCATTAATAATAAACAAAGCCCTTGACTGCAAGTGTTAAGGGTAAATTGCTAAGGTATTCCTCCTCATAACCAAACGAAGCTAAAAGAAAAACTTAATTGGTTTTTTTAATTCAAGTTTTTTTATTACTAACAATATAATTGTATCGGTAGATCTATATGCAATCGCTATCAGTCATTCACCTGATTTTTATACGAAGGTCATTGTAACTAATATCAAATTAGCACTTAATATTACACTATTCAGTCACTAGACACATCTACTACAACTAGTGAAAAAATGTCATTCAACCATTACGTTTCACACATATTAATGGGGGAGAAAACACGCCCAGATAACCTTAATTATTAATCATCTAGAGCACCATGTCAACCATCAAAACTCATCAATCATAAACAGAAAAATAATTAAAAGCTAGAAAAAGGAAACAGAATTTTTTTCCATCACACAGAACAATTTGCTTAGATGCGATGATAATTGTATACACACAAACATACACCTCATAATCAAGTTTAATAGGTAAGAGCAGGACACGTTAATTTGGCAACTATATTTCATATAAATGCAGATGAAATAACCGGCAAGGGAGAAAGCTGCATAACATTTTATTAATGTTGCAATAGGCAACTTTGGTAAGTGCTAACATGCAGGTTAGTCAGTCAAGGTACAATGTCATTTATATACTGCATATTGCTCCGACTTTTTTAATTTGTTATTGTGCAAAAATCCTGGCAAAAAACAAACACGCAAATATTTTAAATAAATGTATGGGCAAATTTATGCAAATGTTTTATTCATTATTCTTTTCAATGATTTTCTGGTGTAAAAATTGGAGGTCAATACAACTTTACACTAGAATAAATTGCAATACTTTTTTTTATAATATCAACTTTCAGGTATTCTCAACTGAAAATTCTACATAATGTATAATAAACTATGTCTACACAGCTATACATTTTATTCAAAGTTGTTCGAGTCTTTACCAAATGATAACAACCAATCAGCAATATTAACACTTTAATGAACTTGAGGAAAATACAATCCCATCTATAAAAAACACATATTTGAGACAAAAACAAAAGTTGCCAAAGCAGACAAAAAGTGTCAATGCTAAATCTTGCATAGGCATGTATCGAAATTCTTAAAAATGTCATACATTGATGGAAAACAGGTTTTACATGCTCAAGTTTGCAGAATTATTTATGAATATATTCTATCACATGCTACAGATTGTCCCAAAAAACTTAAATGTTCAGACAATCAAATATGTTTATACAAAATCTAAAAGCGACAACTTTTTTTGTCCCAACATATAATGCATCTCAATGGTGTAATCATCAAGTATCATATTCGTTAACGTTCTCACATGTATAGCGTACATTATGCAGAAACTCCTTATATGTTGGCTATGTCACAAAAGCTTGGCAACATTGGTTATCAAGTGACAGCAATAATTTTGAAGGTTAATCTACTATCATCATGAGAATCAATTTGGTTATTTTAAATAAAACAAACAAACACTTTCAACTATCTCTGATCAATTTATATTAAAAAAATTAAAGCATAATAATTCTAGTTTCATATCATAACGATAAATAATAAATAAACAAAGACCTACCTGACCCTGTTGCATAGGTAATTGTTGAGCCATAGATTGGGGTAAATATTGTGCAGGCACTGGAACGCCTCTGGGTAGCTGCCCGGAATAATAAATAAATTGTTCGGGAGGAATTGACTTACTCTGCCCCATATCATATAGACCTGCCATTGCAGCCCCGCTAGGGCCCATATAAGACATACTATTTGGAGGAGTTGCTATCTTACTGCCCATTGGATATTTCCATTTGTCATGATTATGATTCTAAAACAATCAAATTTATTAACAATAAAGCTACAATTGAATTATTTTGATAATTTCTAAATTTATTTGATAATTATACACACAATGTTTTATTTCCCAAATAATATTTACACCAATTCCTAGAAAATTCATAAACTAGTACACAATATTTTCTAATATAAAGACTACATTAATTTGTTTAAACCTTAACAAGTAAACAAGCACGAATATTTCAATAATCTATTTTAACTCTGGCTCCAGCACAAACTTCTTCACCTACAAATTAATTTCACTCAACTTTCCAAACAGGGTAAAGTTCTTATGAATAAACGACTTACTAAACAAACTTATAAAACATAATTATCTACTTTAAACGAAAACTGCATTCCACTAGATAACTACAACATAACCCAACTTTTTAACATTATTTAATATAACTTAAACAAAGATGAAATAATCATAATATTTATTAAAACTTCCAACACATATTTTAAACACATCTATTTAATGATACTTACATTACTAACATCGATAATACTGTCATCTCCAAGGGCCCATCGTTTTTGTCCGAATGGTGGGAATTCGGGATCAGGTTGTCTTTGAAAGACGTAGCCAACAGCAGCATCGTCCTGAGTGCGCTGAGGGCTACGATCCATTTCTACTTTCATTAATGCATCACCACCTCCGTCTCCCAACCACTTCATTTGTGTTACTATAACAAAAAGAAATGAATCTGTATTATAATCTTATTTCTTTACTTGCTGCGGACATTGTAACTACTTAAGTTATTTATATTTAAACACTTTTAAAATACATGTACTACACACCTCAATAATAAAATGAAAAAGTAATAAAGAAATCAAGGTAATTCTTGTTTTATGGATAATTATTATCAACACAACAATGTTGTATAAATGGTGGCATATCCACAATAATTTAAATACATTTTGAAAGACTTGATGAATATTTAAGGATAATGATTCACTAGCTAGCAGCAAGCAGGCTTATTTAAATCATGGATAACTACGATCATATTTAAAAAAATAAGACGATTTTAGTATTATTGTCTGGAATAGATTGCAAGTTCGATTAGTTGTTTACAAGATGACAATTCATATTCTTCCCGGTATAAATACAAATGGCTACTTTGACAGTTCTAGTACACAAAGAAATTATCAAAAGTTTTAGCTTAAACCATCAGATAAGCTAAGAAAATCAATGAACTATGTACCTGCGTTTATTGAGAATTAATGCTGAACATCAACAAAGTGTATTATCGTCGATATTTATAATGTTCAGATCGTCGGCGTCGGCTTTGTTATAGATTTTCTCTGAGCACACAAACACGATTTTCAATCACTATTTATACACGATTCTGAGACTCACAACAAAAAATATTACCACTAACTATACAAGAAGCTATATACAATTTACAGTAAATACACTATTTTATAATTAAGTCATTTATACAAGTTGATATAATTCGATTTAAAACTGACAGCGATCTAGGAACAAAACGATCGCCATCTTCACATCGTACGCCTGCAACGAACAGCAATCGAACTAATCATAGCGCCAAATTCAAATTTGTCTGCAATGAACCAGGTATTACGCTAATGATGTCAATAATGTATAGTAGATTCTAGATATATTTATTAGCTCACAACTATTATTGAAAAAAAATTTAAGTTGCAAAATAAAAATATAGCAACAATACTTCATTTTATTTTAGTATGTAAAATAATCTGTTAATTGGCAAACCGTGCCTTAAATGCCTGTACCGAAAAAATCACGGACTAAATGAATACTTCGACTTGAGATATCAGTTTTAGCATTTTAGCATTATAGTCAATTTAATTTTAACTTTTAAAAATATAAGAGGGTAATAAACAGTCTTGCATATCTACAATTTGTAATTTGAGATAATATACGTTAAAAGACAGTTTTTTTAATAAGAGTTTTATGACACTAGTACTTAAATATACTTACAGAAAAGGAAGTACCAATTTAATAACAAAGCGGTAAACAAGAATATTTAAGCTTTTAGATGTCACACAACAATTCAGTGTTGGGGTACACGTTATTTATTTTTAAAAGTGTATATTACAAAGCTTAATTATGAGATATCCCCATAAATATCGCCTCCATAATTTTTATATTTTCAATATTAGCAGTTTCTGAGATACATGTAACCAACTTCTAGGGGTGAATCTACAACCAGAAGCGGATTTAGGTTTGATTGCGCCCTAGGCCTATTTTGATAAGGTGCCCTTTTTGTTTTTTAAAGGTGTATATAAAATATATAATAATAAAAATTTAAAATAACAATTGCTATGGCAAAAGACAAAAAGTTGAGAAAAATCTATTCAATTTTTTTAAATTTTTATAACTCCCGAAATTTTCAATTGGTCAATTAATATTTTTTTTATTTCAATAATTAGATACTTAACCGTGTTAACGTATAAGTCTCCGATGGAAAAAATAATATTTTTGAAACATCTCTAAAAGTTTTTCACAGAGTCACCGGGAAACTCCATGAATTTTGAATTTTAACGTCTCTCAAATTTTGCCGCCCCTCAAATCTTGCCTCCCTAGGCCCGGGCCTCGTGGGCCTAAGCCTCAAAGTCGATAAAAAACAGTCCTAATGTACAAGGTTGCCATTATAAACCGAACAGAAGTAATTTTGCCCACTTTCTCCACCCTTTTACATTCAGTACCAAAACTTCTTTATCTTTTGCTAATGGAATGTGCTACTCCTGTAGTGAAATTTTTCTATTAGCATTAGTTGCATTCAAATAACTAACGTCAAGTGATACAAAACTTTTATGCAGTAAAAAACGAGTAAAATTCAAACTAAAAGATTATCCAATTAATACCAACCTTTGGTAAAGCAAAAACAAGTTTATGGTAAGTAGGTTCTTATTTTCTTTTTGTAATATCTTTTTCCTAAGTCGTTCCCCATTTCTTGTTTTTTTTGATATCTCTGGAACAACGTCTTACTATTATTCTACGTAAGTAATTCTATATTACTAATCTCTTTCAAGAAATTAGAGTAGGGACGAGGGACAAACGCATACTTACGAAAGAAACCAAGACACTACGTCATTGTAGTCCAGGGAATAGAGGCTGAAAAAAGGCCTTTGCTTGCAAAAGGTTATGTAGTTCTAGTTTTTGGATGTGTTGTGTACCCTAGTGAAAAACATAAGTTTTCGACCTCGTCGCCCCTGTGCGGGCGCCGTGGGGCCCCAAAACCATCAAGATTCCGGACTTTTTCAGTTTCTGCATAATATCTTTTTACCAATGCATTATAGAGGAAAAAGTTTTTATTAAAAGTTGTAGAGCATTACATTTGCTACAACTTTTGTAGGAAAAATGTTTATGTAGAACGATTAACTAGATAGTTACGCCTCATTAAAGTTACCAATTTCTTGTAAAAATGATACTTTGTTGAGATTTTCAATTTTTTAAAAACAGTTTTATTAGTAATGCCACTGAGAGAAAGGATGCACTAAGGCCTGTGTCTATAGAAAGGCCAGACTCAGGTGCTCTATCATTTGTAAACACTGCTCTGGGCAAACTTGTGACAGGACATAAAAGTCAGGATTGACTAAGGAACTGGATCCCTGGCGGTTTTAATAGGAAGTCCTTAACACTGTCCTTCCTCCATCCCCAGTCCAGAGGGTTTTTCATCTCGCTCATCCATGTCTGGACTTGGTGATACGTGCGGAAGACATGGTACATAGCAGCATCCTGTGTCGGTGGCAGCTTTGCAGGATTGAACTTGCTGCCAGTGGCAGATTTGGAGAAGAGCTGATAGCGCAAGGTACCTAATGTTGTTGCCTTGTCACCACCATAAAGATGAAGAAGTATACGTTTCTCTGCCTCAGAGATGGTTGAAGCACTGGCATCATGATCCCTGACGATAGTTGCAAGTTCATGCAATGTTGGTTTGTTCTGGAACAGAGTGCAGAATTTGGTTTTTCCAAAACCGAACAGGGATGACGTGGTGTCACACCCACTCAAAGCGTGAAGAACAAGGAGATTTTCAGGTACTGAGTATTTGTAGGAAGATGCGGAGAACAATGTTTCAGAAGTATTACCTCTTCCAGGTTTTCGGAAATAAATGGGGAGATGTTAAGCCAAACTTGTTAAAAAAAACTAGCAAATCAATGTCCTCCCTGATGAGGAGCGGAGGCTTGGACGGGTATTAGGTCGGCTCCTTCATCTTTTCATTTTAATGTTGCTATTTCAATTACCAATCAGGTTTCATGATTAATATTTTGATTTATATAAATTCATTTATCTGAAATTAACATTATATTATTATTAATAATAATAATAATAAATTAAATAGTAATAAATGATACTATTATTAATAATTAATAAAACTGATTTTAAAAAATTGAAAATCTCAAAAACGTATGATGAAGCGTAACTATATACCTAATCGTTTTACAAAAACGAGGAGGGGGAGGAAATAATAAAAAAAATGCTTTGAGTAAAAGTGAAAGCTAATAGAATTTGTGACAAAATAAAAAAAGATAATAAAACAAAAATATGACCAAATGTTATTACTTAAATTAAACAACGAAATTTTAATAAAGATTAGGAACGTTAATAACTTCATAATGAAGAAGTTTCCGTCAAAACGATATTAGAATTTCTTTCTTAGTTTGTGATGTAGAATAACGTAGTGTACATATTATACACCATTTAAAATACACCGTATATAAGATTTTTGTAAGGTTTTTATTTATACCGGGTGATTCATCAGTAAAGACGCACCTAGTAGAATTTGAGATTATACATTTCTTCAGTCTTTTTTTTATTTTAGAGATATTATGAGACACACAATAATATATATCAGGTGCGACTTTATAACTTCTCACCTCAGTGGCGGCTGGTGACCTAACTTCAGGTGGTGCCAAAACCACGTGCTCGTCGCTTGATTGGTTTGTTTCTGTATAATCTGACAATTTTAACCAATCAAGGGACGATCACGTGGTTTTGGCACCTCCTGAAGTTAGGTCACCAGCCGCCACTGTAACTCACCTTACGAAAAGTAGCATATGAAGTGAAAAAGTCTTCACATTCGAAAAATGCGATTTTGTAACAGTGAAAATTATTTGTGCAAAAATTTTTCTTAACTGACAAAGTTTATATGTAATAACTGTTTTTGTAGGTGAAAGTCTGTCTTCTAAACCCAAATCCCAAAATTTTTTATTTTTATCAAAACAAAGTCTTTCGGTTTCATGTTCCTATAATTGAAAAGTTGAAGTTACCTTTGGAAGTGGTATAATGAATAGCATCTCAAATTCTACTAGGCGCATCATTACTAGTAAATCACTCTGTATTTTAATTTATACCGTACTACTAAAATTGAGTAAACACCGACATCGACAACTGGCAAGTTGCAAAAGAAAATTATCTACTCTTATTTCAAAGTTGTAGCAAAGGATGCTTTTTAGGGGTCTTGTTATCTTTCTTAATATTCGACGGACTAGAAAACAAACAAATACATGTTTGATAATTTTTCTTCTCCAATTCATCTGTGAAGTTTGACATTTAAATTTAGAGACACACTGTATAAACACACGCCAGAAGAAAACATTAATTTGCACTATTGTAAATTCCTATTAGCAATTCATTATGCTTAGAATTCCTTTTCATTTTTAGGTTATTTAACAATCACTGTAATTGTTAATTTTAATATTAGCAGTTTAGCACTTAATTTATCTCACATAAAAATAACAAAAAAGTTTAATATAAATATGTGCATATTTATTATTTACTTATTTATTAAGATGATTAGAATATTTTAGATATTGTTATTTATTACTGTGTACTTTTCACAATCCTGCTCTAGAAGAAGATTGCTTTATTACGTGTAACAACATTTAGTATATTTACATAAAGGTTTTCCCACCTTTGTGATAGAAACGTTGGTGTGGTTCTACGTTATATCGTATTTTTGTCATGTGGGTGTCATCACTCGGCAGTGAAGACGACCTTCTTCTAATTGCTAGTATTTACAACAGCAAGATTATGAGAACAGGAAAGATTTCCTGCTGAAACGTTCCACTTGAGAAGTTACACTTTGAATTATTTTTTCTGTGAGCTCATCGTTCTTAAAACAATTTTAATTCCGATTAATCAATTTTTTCTGTAGAAGCGAACTCAAAACTATAATCTTCTATTAGTTGTTGTTTGCCGTACATAGCGTTGATAAAAATCATTTAATCGTCTTCCAGATAATAAACAAAATTATTATAATTAAATAATCAAAGTAAAACACGCAATCTGTTTATATAAACGCGAAAGACTTGATAATTTACAGAAATTGCTTAAATTACTATTGTTGAAAAAGTGATTATGGTACATTATAAAAACACCAGAAATTTAAAATTTTTACTCTTCATAGATGTTTAACAGGTACCTATTCTTTCCGTGTAACTGTAAATTTAAAGAGTTAGAGGAAATTCAACTATTTCAAGAAATGTGCCATTATTACTGCTTTCCTGATTATCACCACTTTACAATTTTTGTTGACAACTCACAAATTGAATTTATCTCGAAAGTTTGATTTCTTACTTCTGAAGTTATTGTCTTCTTACTTAGCCCTATTTTTTGGGGTGGATTAATTCTAATTATGTTCAAAGTCTAATACTATATATGTCTTGACTTTATTTGTTGAAAATCAATGGTTTTCATTATTTATTTATTATTACTTTTATGTTGTTTTGTTTATTACATCCCATAATATCTCATTATTTATTCGATTCTTTTTGTTTTTATACACTTTATGTCTTCATTTATTTTTTTCCTCATACTAATTTCGTGATTCATATTTTTACCAGGTGTTTCCTGTTCTGTTTGTGTTTTCATTATTTTTTGCGTCAAAGTGTTAAGCATTTTTTCATCTTTTTTAGTCATATACTAGGTTTCTGCAAAATATTACGTAATAAATAGACTCTTATAATGACTTTTCATATTTATTTGCATTATGCTTTTTTATTTCCTTTTGCTTGATATTTTTCGTCAAACTATTTTTTTCATCTGATTTTATCTTTTTTCTTAGCTTATAACTGTTTGGTTAATTACTATCCTCTCAAACATTTTTTAATGTTTGCCCTTTTCTGTTTAATATTGTCATTTGTTGGGGTTTTCCTCTAATATTTTTGGTATTTATCTCTTGTGCCTACTTCTTTCTCATTTTTGCGCTTAAAATTTTTCTACTATATACTTTTTATCATTAGACTTTTTTGCTTCTTTTCTGTTGGTCTTTTACTTAGTTTTGTTATAACTAGATAATGTCTGCATTGGTTCCTCTAAATGCTCGAACATCTTGCGTTACTGTTTTTTGTCTGTCTTTATTAATGTGTGGTTCACGAAGATACTAATAAAATAAAGCATAACCTATCTTTATTTAATTTCTGATGCAACATTGATTATTCTCTTCTTCGATTCCTAGAAGATTTTAGACAATTCAAATATTAAAGTAAAAATGAGACAGACACGCTATTATCCATCAGGGAATTTTTATAGCTTAAATAATTTTAAACATAACTACGACCATGAGTAATTTCCCATAGATAGACGTGCGACTAATCATAACCCAAATTAAGTAAACGGGAATTGGTATTAATATTTTTTCAAGATTCTTCTCAGTAAAATAACTGAGAGTATACAAGAACTAAGATTTTCAAATGCACTTGATATTTAATTTTGCTGACTGCAACTTGGGTATTATATTTATAAAATGTAAATCCACAATGCACAAATTTTATTGGGATCTCGCAGTTGCTGATCATTGCCTTAGACAATTATTTATGAATATTTAAAGACATAGAAATAGAGGTTTAGATACATCCCGTGTGTACGAAAAAAACTGCTGAATTTTTTTTCCTCCTTTTCAGTTTTTTGTTGAAAAGGGGGGGGGAAGTCGTCCACAGCAAGTTGTTTTTTACATTTTATTTTTCTAAGCCCTGGTTTTTTTATAAAACACAAAAATCCATACACGACCTGTACCAGGGTTTTTTTGGTGAAAATGAGTAATATTTTCCAAATTTTTTATACTTGAGAAAGATATTTCTAAAAAATGGTGTTAAGTGTCTTACTGTGTACTATCAATGGTACACAATGAGACAATTTTATTGAAACAAAATGTCTTGAAAGTCATTTAGTTTTTATTAGCAAAGGTGCAGAATGTTGCACTACAATGTCCGATTCGTGAACAACAAGTTTTTAGTAGCCTTTTTTGCGTTTGCTAGTGATAGGTTTACCTCTGTGTTAAACCATCATCTTGCTAAAAAAAGTTGTTAAAATTAGGCATCGGGGCAGTCATCTTGGTAGTCCCATTGTATACCCCCTGGTAGTGTTTCACTGTGTACTAAAGCAGACTCTAAATCAAATGAATTCAGTTCTGACATATTACGTCGAAATACTAGAAAAATATGCACAAATCAGAAAATCTTATAAAAACAAATGTTTCGTAGCTTTTGCAAGGCTTGAAGCACACATCACTTGCCATTTACAAATGGTGCAAAAAGGAAAATGACGTCATTTTAGTGTAGTCAGTATTACGAATAGTATGCTATAATGTTTGAAAAGACATTAAACGTTTCTTTAAATATATTTAATAAACCGAGGTCAAAAAATAAAATGACGAATTGTTTGATTTAGTCAGTTTATGTTTTTTGGAAGTTTAAAGTTTGTTAAGTTTGTAACAGTTTACATATACATAAAACAAAATGAAAAATGCGTCGTTGTGAAATGTAAAAATTATAATCTAGCAGCAAGAAGTATATTGTATGTCATTTAAAGTTAATGTTAGATCAGTTGGATACCAAAAAAGCTCTTATTTCGGCAACTGAATATACTTGATTAACCAATTAGACAGTAATGAGTACTATCACTAGCTGTACAATGGCAAAGCATGTATTCTAAAAATACTAAGCCAACGAATCAATACCCACCTACAACACTCTACCACATATTTCTTAAAATTATGAATGCCTAAGGAAAGCGAGAAATGGAAAATAATAAGCAATTTTAAAATATCCAGTTCGCAGAAAATTTAAAAGCAATTGCCCCGTTGCCAAAATAACAACCCTCTTTGACATCTAAGTATTTACATCTGCTCAGAATCAGCATCAAAATTGTTCATTTATTTTAATAATTGTGCGAATTCGGCATCTGAGTCTAACGTATGTATGTAGGTAACTAGGTAAAATTAAAAAATAATGTCAATATACAAGACTACGTTATTGATTTTTACATGTTAACGTCTTTTTCAAACAGACCAAAGAGTTTGTTGCACGCAAGCGTCATGTCTGAACAGATTCTCTTCTCATTTCTTTAAATAGAAACGATTTAGGAGACGTTCTAAACATATACGGAATAGGTATTCTTTCATTTCATGTTGTATTTGTCCTCTCATTCAAAGTACAGTCATTATATTTATACGTTAGATAACTCTAATGACGTGTATTGATGATGACTTTGTAGAACACTTGAAAATCCTTCAAGATGTTAAAATATGATATAGTTCCACCACAATCGAGAAGACTATTATAGCCCTCGCATTCAGACTATAATAATAGTCTTCTCAAGCTTAGTGTATAATATGCTATTATATAAATAAGAAAGAGAATGCTTGTTTCATCTTTCGTGAGACATCTTGTATGTATTATTATCAAACGCCCTTATGAATTACGAAAACATGTTTTAAATTTTGAGACTTTTAAAACACTCGTTATCATGCAGAGTTCTCTAAAACGTTGGCAAAAGCGTTAACCATAGATTGTAGATCTCATAGTGTTTTCAATAAAACTTTCATAACATGAAAACAAACTTACTTTTAAAGTATTCGAAAACCAAGTTGAAACTTTTACACATGTTTCACGTTTCTTGTAGTGTTACCTATCTTTTATTTTGATAATTTTGTTTCTGTTTGCAAAAGCAACTAAAACCATGCCAAGTGAGTTCATGTATGTGTTACTCCAAATTTGTGAAGTTGCCTATTACACAAAATAAGCAAAATTCTGGGTATTTTATTACATCGGCAAAAGGGCTGCCTATTTCACGTAATAAGCAATACAATAATGAACAAGTTTATAACACATCGTTCAATAAGTCCCGAGACTAACCCAGAGATGGTGCTAGTAGTACCAAACTAGCCACGTTTCCCTAGAGTGCGAACCTTCACATGAAACGTGTAAAAATTTCACGTCGATTGGACCACAAACAGCAGAGTTATCGAGGTTAGAGTAAAGTCACTTTGTAATTTGTTTGAAAAATGGAACAAAGCGAGTTTCGCGTGTTGATAAAACATTGTTTTTTAATGGGTAAAAACACCGTAGAAGCCCAGCAATGGCTTGAGAAACGTTACCCGGACTCCTCTCCATCCAAATCAACGATTTGTCGTTGGTATGCTGAGTTTAAACGTGGTCGTACGGACACAAACGATGCGGAACGTTCGGGTAGGCCTTTCGAAGCCGTTACACCGGAAAATGTGAGTGAAGTATTCAAAATCGTAATGAAAAATCGCAAAGTAAAGGTCCGTGAGATTGCAGAAATGACACAGATATCATCTGGAAGCGTATTTACAATCCTTCATGAAAAATTGAGCATGAAAAAGGTTTTTTCCAAGTGGGTGCCGCGATTGCTTTCAATGGAACAAAAACAGCAACGAATCGACGATTCAGAGAGCTGTTTATCGCTATTTACTCGCAATAAAAAGAATTTCCTGCGTCGATACGTGACCATGGATGAAACATGGATACATCATTTCACTCCAGAGTCGAATCGGCAATCATCTGAGTGGCGCATGGCTGGCGAAAGCCGCCCAAAGCGTCCAAAAACGCAGCAATCTGCTGGCAAAGTCATGGCGTCTGTTTTTTGGGATACACATGGCGTCATTTTCATTGACTACCTGGAAAAAGGTAAATCGATCAACAGTGATTATTATATTGACTTGTTGGTACGTTTGAAGGAGGAGATCGCAGCAAAACGACCGCACATGAAGAAGAAAAAAATCCTTTTTCAGCAAGACAATGCACCATGCCACAAGTCCATGAAAACAATGGCAAAAATCTACGAGTTGGGCTTTGATTTGCTTCCCCACCCCCCGTATTCGCCAGATTTAGCCCCCAGCGACTACTGGCTCTTTGCTGATCTCAAAAAAATGCTCCAGGGAAAAAAATTTGGCTCGAATGAGGAGGTCATTGCCGAAACTGAAGCCTATTTTGAAGCAAAGGATAAATCCTTCTATAAACATGGTATAGAAATGCTGGAAAGGCGTTGGAAAGATTGTATCACTCTAAAAGGAGATTATATTGATGAATAAAAATGATTTTTGAAAAAAAAATGTTGTTTTCGTTGTTAGTCTCGGGACTTATTGAACGATGTGTTAGGTATATGTATTAGAGGATAGGTGTTCCAGCTAACCTTATTGAAATAGTTTTGGAAGAAAATGGAGAATTTAAAATCTGAACTAAATAGCGAATCATTAACAACTGGTTAGAAAGAGATTTTACTTACAAAAAATTAAAAAAATATGAAGTTTCAGGTCAGATCTTGTCGTGTAGACAAACCCTTTTCAATTCTTAGTTTTCTTGGTGATGCTTTTCTTAGAGGATTTGTAAAAAAATTAAGGAAGCGTGCCGGTTGGTAACGAAATAGACTAGTTCAGAGCAGGGTATAAGACCCAGGAATTGAAATCATCGAGTAGATTCCGTTTATGTTTTATTGCATATTAAAATAAGTTTTACTTGTATTGTTATCGCCAAATAAATAAATAGTGTTATTTATAAGATCACCTATGAAAAATAACAAATTGAAACCATTTCAAATTCTACGCACAGTTCACCAAGAATAATAAGAACTTCTTTAATAAACGGAGACGAATAAACCAAATGTCAATCTTTTTTTCTGACAAACTCATATTAGGTAATATATCTGTTATGTGATGTAGCGCAAATTATAAGTTTACAATGCAGTAGGTACTTCATATGTAATTTATTCTATTTTGACCTAGCACTATGGAACTGCAAATTTCTAAATATTATCTTCCGATCGACAGCACGACTGTTTTTCGGGAGGAACTCATAAATCATAACCTGTAGATACATAGTTGTATTATTTAAAAATAAAACTGATTAGTCTGCTAACTGAAAAGCTACCGTGAAATTATTATACCATTCTAAAATAAGGTCATACATGAGGGATGTGCTAATGAGTTCTCATATAAATATAAAAGAACATTTAATTCATTGTTCTCAGTGGCGTCTTAAATACTCCAGAATAAATTAAGAATAAGTACTAACATCAGAAGATATGTATAATCCAAAGAAAAAACAAAGGATTAGCGCTGAAAGGCAGGAAAAATAGAACCATGATATTCTCAACAAAACAATGTTTTAGTAATATATTATTTAATTTGTGGTAAAGCTTAGGTGTTACACAAGTTCATTAAATTTTAAAATGCATATTACATGTGTGCAATTTTATAATGTGTTTTAAGCACATGACAAACAGGAGTTGTCCACTTTCACTTATTTCACAAATACTGAAAAAATTGAATACAATCGCTAAAGTGTCATCAATTGATTTTTAACACTGAAACATAATAGATTGGTTATGGAAGTGAAAAATACACGATCCAAATTAAATAGAGCAAGAAAATAATTAATCATTTGACATAACATTATTGTTGTTACTATAAAACATGTTACATTATTATGAGTTGTAATTATATTTTGGCAAGGTCATGCTAGAAGAGGTCGTTTTCTACATGTTATTTTTTATCATTTCTAAAAATGAAATTAATTATTAGTTTCAAAACATTAACCTAAAATAAAATGAAAAATTATTTATGTATCAAATTTTACTTCTCCTAGGTTAATGACAAATTAAATTCGCATTCTTCATAAAACGATTCCGCGAATTCAAGTTCATGACTTGTCGAAAAACTAATCTCCTTCCAGTTTTTTAATTTCACGTTTCTTCATATCTACATATAATTTCTTGTTGCCCAAAGAGTGAGTAGTCAGTACCTGCGGATGGTGTTTATCATCAAGCCGAAGCATCAGCGGGTTCGCGACAGCTCTTCAGTTCGCGTTGATGTGTGGAAGCGGGAGGACTTAGTTTTTGCTTCTTGTACAAATTGATAAAAAATGAAACTGTTGTTTGTGTGTGGTTTTCTAATTGGAATTTTCAAAGTGCCATTTATAGCAAGTGAACCGCCTAGATGGAGAGCTGGACATACTTACCCTCAACCTCTTCCTCAGGATATTATGGTTGATGCCGTCAATTACATAGGATTAATTATTTTGCATGTGAGATTTAATTAAGGATTTTTCTAGAATAAGAATCTAAATTTTAAAATAAATAAATAAATAAATAAAATAAAAAAATAATTTTTGCGAATTTTTTGTATTTTTTTTTTGAAAAGTAGTTACTAATTGATAAAATCATCTTAATATTGTTGCAGTACGCAACTTTAGATTAAAAGCATTTAGTCCCTTAATAATAATAAAATAAACAATAATACTAATCATTATCGAGAAAGTTATGTGTAATTTTAATTTTAATTTTATAATTTTAACTCCCAAGGTTAATAACTTTAATTTTATCCCAAAAAATCCACGAATCACAAACCTACACAAATACAATTTTGTAATTCAGAACTTTTTAAATAACATATCTGCTGTTTGCATGAAAGAAATCAAGGCTTGCACGTTAATCTGCAATTAGTCCACCATAGACCTTGGAACATATTGGTACAATTTTTGTATACAATCAACAAAGATCTAGATAAATTGTTTCCGTATTATAATACCTAATAGTAAATTACGTATTTCTAAATTGTTTAGGCACACAATCAGAATAATGAGAACAACATCGCTTTTTCTCCATACGGAGCCACGAGCGTTTTGGTTGCCCTAGGTGAGGGTGTGCAAGGAATAGCTTTAGATGAAATTCTACGCGCCACTCTTTTGCCGCTCGACGTGTCCATTACCAGGGTCGGTCTAAGAGATATCCATAGACATTTAAAGGTACGTATGTTCAAATATTATAACTAATTCTCAACTCAAAGTTATGTTTCTAGAGCTACTTCATTCCACAGGAGGGGTTCCTGGCAGGACTAACCTTCAGCCATGAGAACGTCACGCTGAAATCATCATATGAAGATATTCTTAGGTTTTATGGATACGACGTAAATTCATTTAATAATGCGTTGTATCCAGATCCAAATACTGTAACTACTAGCAGCACAAGTTCTACTACACCTACCAGTCCGGCGAATACCACAAGCACTACTACACCAACAACATCCCTTGTTACTGTTACTGAAGATAGAGACGAATCAATGTCTACTTCTACTTTGGTTCCAGAATCTACCGTTACGACAACTTCAAATACCGAAACAACACATGTAGAAACTATTACAACCACTCCACTTACTACTACTACGGTAATTAGTTCAGCTCCAACAACCAGACCAATTTCAACAACTACGGCTACTCCAATTACAACTCAAACGGAACCACCTGATGCTACTTCTACAATAGTTACTTCTACTCAGACTACAACAACAAGCACTGCTCAACCAACAACAACAGAATCAGCAACATCCAGCACTGCGATTACTATTGACACTACTATAACAACCTCTCCCGATAGTACTACTACAAGTACAACTGTATCACCTACTATGGTAGTCACAGAAACTGTAACTACAAGTATTCCTTTAAGTACACGTCCAACTGCAGTTACAATAGATATAGTCCCCAGTACGGTTGGAAATGCAGATACTACGTCAACTAGCAGCAGTACAATTGAAACGACAGTAACCCAATTGGATAGTATGGGACCTATAATTATAAATTTACAACCAACTACACTCTCCAGTACTACTGTCGAAAGTACAACAATTATAAATGATAGCACACCTACAAGTACCACCTTGCTTTCTACTACTTCTACAGAAACAACAGATACTGACAGTACAGCTACAGATTCAACTATAATGAGTACTATAGAAAATACAGCAATTACTATAGATGTAACGCCAACAACAAGAGGTTCACAAAATTCTGAAGGTACCACTACTATCACCACTATGGATTCAACCATAACAAGTATCACAGGAGATACACCAATTATTGTAAGTGTGATGCCAACCACAAGAACTCCACAAGATGATGAAAGTACAGCTACAACAGACACAACCTTAATGAGTACTACAGAAAATGCAGCAATTACTGTAGATGTAATGCCAACCACGAGAAATTCACAAAATATTGGGAATACTGCTACAAATGAGAATATGACAGAAAGGCCTATTCCAACAATAATAACCCCTTCTGGAAGTGATCTGCCAACAGGATTTGAAGTAATAGTTCAACCTACAACTTTAGGGCCTAGAACTGAAAATATAAAAGATGGGAACGAAACAAATAGAATGACTAGCAGGAAACCTAGAACAAAGTCGTTACCCAGATTTCGCGATGATGTGGAACTTGTTAATATGTTAAAATCTGAAAATAAAACAGCTCAGACGCAAAACAGTTCAAAAACGAATCGGGCTGTAATAAGTGCTAATACTAAAGTTACTTCAATAGAAAATAAAACAGAAGTGTTACGATCTTCATTTATGTTGAGCAAAACTGATGGTTTTAATGAACCTAAAAACATCAGCACCGAAGTTAATGATTTGTTAAGCAGTGCAGTAATTAAAGAAACTTCCACTGCAACCGAATTAACAGACGCTACTGATGACACGGTCGTAAAAGAACTGGATTCTATAGAAGCAAGTAGTGATGATGATAGACTTGTATCTTCTTCATCTGAAGAAGAGTCATTCACAGGAACAGAGAAAAGTTCCGATGCGACTGAAAATATAAAACCTAGAGGAACAAGATCTGTTATTGATTATTTGATTGCAAGGTACCACGACAATAATCCTACGCGTTCATATATGAGTTCAGCTACAGGATATGAACCAGCAAGACCAACAACATTTGCAGTAAATGGTAAAATACGAGAACCCAATATAAATTTTATGACCTACGATACTGTTCTTCCATTCCGTTACATTTCTCATTTAAACGCATTAGCCTTGACTTTTCCATTGGATAGTACAAGATACTATTTACTTCTCGTACTACCTATAGACGAGATGGGAATAGATAACTTGGTCTCTAATATGATGAGTACCACCCTTAAGCAAATTATTTATAGTTTGCAACCTACCAGGGTAAAAGCTACTATTCCTAGTTTTATGTTAAAGGGTTATATTGTACTCACACCAACACTACAGAAGGTAAGTCCAAACGAAATGGTGCAGTGCTTGCTTTTTTTTGTAGGGATTTGTATGCTGACCTATCATTGAAATTCCCCAACATATGCATGGATGCTTAAATAAAATTGTAGTGAATGTATATGTTTGGTTATTTTTATAATACAATTAAATAATACTTTTTTGTTACGATTCTAGTTGGGGATCCGACAGATTTTCGAACCACGCCGTGCCGACTTTTCACGTATGACAAATGATAAGGATATCTACGTAACAAACATTGAGCAAGCAGTAACTGTAACAATAAGAAATTACGTAGATCCGAACACTTTACAAAATGACAATCGTAAGTTTAAAATCACTATTATTTTTATTAACCTTAAGATGCAATCAACCTTGGTAGTTAACTGACATTACAAAACGTTTACTCTAAATGAAATGTCTCACTGTGTTCACAAGATAATTGTTGATAATCACATTGTTTTTATTTAAAATCCAAATAAACCTAACTCTTGCAAAATGCGGCGCGTTAGGTAATTTGAAGATCTTTTCACGCTGCATTTCTAATGTAAAAATAATCGTTGTGTCCTAGTTTTTCTTTTTTTTTTTGACGGAAATTGTATAAAAATAATTTTAAAATCTTGTTATTTTCAGATAATTTCAGAAGGCGCGGTCCCGTACAATTCATGGCCGATCATCCGTTTTTGTATTTTGTGATGGATTCGCAGATTCACGTTGCACTTATGGCTGGAAAGATTATTAATCCTCTTAATTCTAGAATTAGGTGATAATTCATGATAATTTGTTTAAATTATTGTTATTAAAAATGTTTTATTGTATTTTTACTTATTTTATTTCTTTACCTTACGAAATTGTTTTTAACAATTTAAATTAAAAAAAAATTCGAAATAACTTTAAATTTAATTAAATTATGTATGTTGTGTAAATTTAGATAATTAAACGTATGTACTTGCAAGTAGAAGTGATGCATACAGGAAGTTAACAAAAAGTAAATTATCTTCTTGTAGTATATACCTCTACGCAATAAACAGAATTCTTAAAATTACGTATGCTGTGGCAGAAACAAAAGAGAACAATTTAATTATTGTTTTTTAGCATATTATCTCTTAAAATATAAAAGCTTTCTAAACACAAAACATTACTTAAGTACGTGTGCCTGGGTAATCAATTGAGAATATAAGACAAAAGTGTCATAGAATAAATAAAGACCACCATTTAATTTAAATGAACCTCATGTCACGTCTATCTTGCACCGGTTTCTCTCAATGGTGGCCTTGCAGCATGGGTAAGAAGTTGTAATTGCGACAAAACACAATAATATATTTAATAAAGAAAATTTAACAAATAGCCAGCATGCCTTTTATATAATTTAAATTTATATAATTACTGTTAAGTTTCGACAAGATAAGATTTAAAAAATACAGTACATAATTCCCATGATTAAACCGGGAATTAAATTAGAACAAGCAACAAAACTAAATTACTAGTAATTCAAAGCTTGATGAAAACAAATGGTAAGTTCCAAATGACGTCAATGACATGAGTATGAGTTTCATGTTGATAATCAGCTTTAACAAAATCTAGACTAGACTAGAGATTTCTTCTCTGGATTTAACAAATTAGAAATAGAACAGTTTTATCAATATAAATCATATCAGCAAAGAATCAGATTATATAATTACAAAATCTATACAAAAAAAAATTCAGTTGATCTTACTAGGAAGTTAGAAAATGGCACTCATGTTGTTTTTACAACGGTCTCTTTTACACTGTTGGTAATCTTATTAATTCAAAGAAGAGAAAGCGGTCAACATGAGAATTAGAATGATTTAAATTCTTTGGTTTTAATTTTATTCTTACAACGTCAGGATGTTGATTTACTATCCGTTGGACCATAAAACAGAAGTTTAATCCACAAGTCTAAATCAGACTTGACTTGTATTGCAAAGACTCCATGGTGTTCCAGGGCTATGTCAGAAGATTCCATAAAAGCACAAGAGGTAAAATCGAAAACTTGACGACAGAATTAAATTAAATTAAATTAAAGAAGGAAATTAGGTAAAATGGAAAAACCTCTTACCACTTATGTTAATGCAGTTAGGTCGTGAAGGTTGATATTTTGGATTGCTGATTTTTAGAAAATAGTCATCAAGTCAACAAGTGTTACAAATACTACTACAAATAAGTGAAACAAAGTTTTTTGGTGTGTTGTTCCCCTAAACTTTACACAAAATCTCGATTTGCATTTTTTCAACTGACTCAACGTCTAGGCTTCTGTTAAAAAAAGAACATAAATTATTTCTAAACTTCAACTAAAACAAAGAAAACAAAGAATAGTAAATTAAACTAAATGAGAAAGACGTACTGAAAGTGTGTAGTTATTTGGCAACAAATGTGGTACCAGCATGATGGCGCTCCAGTTCATTATAGAAGACAAGTAACCGAATGGCTAAGTACACATTATGCTACCAGATGGATTAGTCGTGGGGGTTCTGTCGCTTGGCCTCCAAGATCTTCAGATCTAAATCCTTTAAATTTTTGCCTTTGGGGTCACCTAAAACACCAGGTTTACAGTGTTGAAATAAACACCCCCGAACAATTATTACAAAGGATAATGTATGCGGCAGATCAAATTCGTAATGACAATGTCATCGTTCGTGTTTATGGCACCATGATTTGCAAGTGTCCTGCTTGTATTCAGGCTCAAGAGGCACATTTTGAGCACCTGTTATAAGTCTCTCACTTTATCTTGATTTCCAATTAAAGCTTAACTAAATACACGGCTTCTATGCATTTTGTTTTTTAAAAGTAACTAGATATTAAACAGTTACTTATTTACCACTTCTCATTATTTGATTTCTTTTAATTCTGTAACTAAGTGAAATAGAACCTAGGTTCATATGACATTTTTTGTTCAAAATAACTTCCACAACTAGTTGCCGAAGTTTGTTACACTTATTATAAATCACCCTGTATATGTCCTACCTTGAAGAAATTCAGCACAAAACTTTTTCTACATGCTGCAATCTGTCAAGAAGGTTCGGCTGTAGCATTGCTTTTATCATCCGGAAGTCTATTAATGCAGAGTTTGATTTAAAATTTCGTAAAACAATTCTTTCCTCCTTGCATATGTTAGATGCTATGAAGGTTTTGTCGAGCAAAAACACTTGGTTGTTTTTAGTCTGGCCAATTATGAGTTCTTTTTGAAAGTTTTAGTAACGATAGTTTCACTAAACTCACAATGACTTCAGCAGGAATTTTCTTAAACACCACAAAAAAATTTAAGCCTTTTGATAGTACAGATGCTTCTGATAAAGAAAGAGGCTGCGACGACAGATTAGTCAATGTTTTTCCATTTGTTGTACAAATCCAATTCTTTCTGGATATTAGTTGATCAAATTTTTTAAAGTGAGTTTATTGGTATTTAGAAATCAATCTGATTGACGACTCTCATCGCCGCGCCGTTAGGGTCGATTAAGCCGTAGTGCGGAAATAAGATTCCCACATATCCCGCGATGTTGTAGGTCTCCGACCCTAAAGGTCCATCCAACTTCAAGTCTTAGGAAAACATTCAACGTGCCAGTGACGGCGTTACTAAGCCACTGCACTGAAAATCCCCACAAAGAACTTTTACAAGAGGATCTCGGAAAAAAAATTCATAAAATCTTTTGAAATTTTCTAAGATTTTACATCACTAACAGCCGGTGTGGCTTTTGCCATCCACTCCCGCCTTTCCTCCTCTTTTTTCGACCTACCTCGCAAACACTCTAATCTCCACTGACGCGTTGCTACTTTGAACATCTCTGATGGCCTAGTCCAAATCTTCTCCATATATGCCTTTCCCGATGACTTATTTCCAGAAAAGTTCTTCGTGTTCGTAGCCGCCTCATACTGGAGAGCCGAAAGGGCAACACCTTAACAGACTCCAATCTTTGTCTTCCCTTTTACAAAATCCCGAACATAGATCCAACATCTCTGTACCATCTTGGATCCTCCATTATTGATTATATCATATTAACAGACTCCTTGACAAAAATCTTTTCTGATTCTCCACTTCTCTAAACTCACCCGTTTTAGGTCTTAAACTTAAAACTATTCGGGATTGGAATCATGCCAATTGGCTCCAGAACCATGTTAATACTCGATTCCCAAAAAACTCCCACTTTATCTAAGGAACAGACTTTACTCTAAGCAATCTTGCCCTCGTCATTCAAAATAATAAAAATGAACCATTCTCCACTTTCTTTCCATGTCTTCCAACTCATTAAAAGGAAAGACCGCATCTATAGGTTATTTGTTTGAACCTGGAATCTGGTTGAACCGTATTAATGCGTTAGTTCGCTAAGTTTCGAGAAGCACATTAGTAGCCTTATTTTTAGCCTGGATCATCAAAACTGTTCCAATTCTGAAAAAAGTCTCAAACCATGATAGACCAAAGAAAGTCTCACCAAATTATCACAAATTTACAAGTGCAAGCCCAAGCATTCGTCGACTTTCTGGACGAAGTGTACTTACCAAGTTTCTATGGCCAAGCCCGTCGCATACATTAATTTATTCAAAGCGACAGTACCATATCTGTTCTTGTAGCCATCCCCCCACCACTAAGGCACCACGATCGGTGGCCTTCTTCAGTCTATCCGGATGGAACAAACAGCAACGGTCACTTCTCGTGGCAAAAATCCAACCGCCAGCAAAGACACTCTGACGAAAAAAAGCTCTTTGCCACATCCACCCAGAAACCATCAGGTTTTTTATTAACATTCATAACTCCTGTCGCCAGGATCCTCAAACCACATAAGAGCCTCACGAACTTTGATTCTTACCACCCCACTGTCATTCTCAACGGCTAAGGCAAGATATTTAAAAGAATCTTAGCTGCTAGACTGAGAAAACTTTTAGAGAATGCCAACCTCTCTACCACCGTTCCAATTCGGCTTCCGAGACGGTCAGATTTGACAAAGTCTGGCACGTGAAAGTCTCAGCCGGTTTCACCAGAATTATGATCGTGATCATTGAGTGCGCTATAGCAGTAAAATTTTGAATACAGTAATCGATGTTATCCCCAATCTTCTACTGCCATGATATCTCTAAACCTGTCGTTCTCCCCGCCTCTGTCTCCCACAATGCTTTATTATTTCCAATTTTATTTCGATAACATAACAAAACCACAAGCTACAAGTTTCGAGAAATCGATTTCATCTAGATCTTTGGGACACCTACCACCGTCTTTTTTCATCCCCACCCTACAGCTGAATTCGAAGCTGTACTTGTGTTTGAGGACATTTTAGGCTACCATCCGCGGATGCTTATACTCACATATAAAACGTTTATTCGCCGATTATCGACCCTCTTTGTTCTGCTTTTTTAAATCCTACCAAATATATCGTTTTCCCCAAAAAGAAAAACGGATCTCTAGAAGCATGCTCCATTTGGATCGTTTCTACCACTTGAGAGAGGTTTGGGATCTGTCCTAAGTGTCCCCAATTCTGATAGATACCCAGCTCCTCCATTGTCGATATTCCCACCGGGCCATCGGTCTAAATCGCATATTTCCAATATTGAGCGGAAGTGGAAATGCTGGAACACAATAAGATTCTCAAAACGCAAATTCAAATTTCTCCTAGCCATTTACCTTGACAATGCTATTTTCCTTTTTAACAACGTGCCACTAGCCCTACTTTAGAACTGCAGCACCAATCTTAGACTAAAAATTCTCTTATCTGTAATCATTCTATTACGTCCCGTAATTAGACAAGAATCTGTTGTTTTTTTGTTTTAGGTCTACTGCAGAAAAGACCACCATCATCAACCTCTGGAAAGAATCATTTTTCTATTATTATTGTCCAGGCCATTACTCCTCAATAATCATTAATTAAGGCTGAAGGGAAGAACTACCCCTACACAATCTGCCATCTTTGGTGACGTTCTAAATTTAATTTGCTTTACTTTACTTGCGTCTCTATTCCCGTAAGAAGAATATCGGTTCTAGAGTGGTTGGTACAATGTATTACTGTGCCGTTCTTTAATCTCTTGAGAAAAGGTGAGCAAGATGTTGAGTATAATTTTTAGTTTTTACTTCAACAATGACACAGTCGAATCCCGAAAGACGTTGTTTTATTAGTAATGTAGGCTATTGGCGACTAAAATTCTTGATAGAAAATTCAACGCCCCAGATTTCATTGAGTAACTACGATTGCTTTGTTCCGAACACGCTGCCAATTTCTTAAAAATCAGCAGCATCATAAACGATGATTGTCACTATAAATGACTATAGACTACTTAGAGGTATTCGTTTCTAGTTTAAGTCAACAGATAAATGGACTCAGCTGTGATAACAACTAAGAAGACAGAATGTTTTTATATCTGTTTCTTAAACTGCTTAACTGTATTTTGAAAAACTTTTCAAAAAAATTGTCACAGTGTACATTATAACTTCATTCGAGCCTATTACTTTGCAGGAACCAACCTAGGAGTCCCTACCCAGCGCGGAAGATGGTGAGAGCGGCAAATTTGGCAGAACGAAACAACTAATAAATGCTGCACAATAGGTATAGCAAATAATCAAAAATAAGGGCAGTAAATTTTACGTTTTGTCCAGAGCAGTAGAAGAGCTAGATCGGTCCCTGTTACTTTTCTCTTTGGGCAATCCCATTGACAACAGATTTCATAAGATGGAATGATAGTATACTTACTATTGGAAAGTCATTTGAGCAATCAGTTACTTAATTCCTATTTATCTATTTTGTCTTATAACTTCTTTAGTCAGTATTATTTTTTAGTTTTTGCTACCTACTTCATAGGGTCGGGCTGGTCAATCAGGCGATGAGGTGCCGTCTGATCGCCGTTATAATATATTAACAAACAAAAATAAAAAAATAAGGAAATATAAATATTTGTGAAAAACTCCAGTTAGAAGGGCCGATAAAGAAGTTCCGTCCGGGCCATTTCTTGAATCTGGTCCGGTCCTGTTTTACTTCAAAGATAACTTTTTTTTAATTTATTCTACATATAGAATAGGTATTAGTAATGTAATTAAGAATTATCATAGTTTTTACTTAAAATTGAGATGACTTGCAAAAAGTAAATTTTCTTTACAAAACGTATTGTTTACTGTAAAATGTTGTAACAATAGAATTAATAACTGATTAAGTTTATAGATTAATTTAATAATAGAAAGAATTAGCAAAGCAATTTTAACAAAGCGGGCCCCTCTTTATAATAAAAGATAATTTTTAGGTAAAAATGTTTTTATCAGGAAATTAATTTTAAATCTAGTTTTCCATCCATTTTTGCTCAATAATGTCACCATAAACGTGTTCTTCACGTCAAATTTTCGGGATCTCTTTAGCAAACCTCCTAAATTTTCGTAAAGATGTTGGGACCATTGTATAACGCCATAGGAAATTTATTAGGCGATGATCGAGGAGTACAGCAAGCAGAAGAAGAGGTTTTGGAAGATCCCGAAGAATTTTGTCCAGGTTTTTTATTCGACGTTAGTGCTTCATGGGTTCTGGTAGCATGCAATTGATTCTATTTTCTGCTTAAATCTAATCACTCATTTTTATAGTTGGTTAGACGATTACTAATACCAGAATACGCTCGAACGAGAGAACCACCAGGTTGTCCAACAATTTGCAAGTGTGGTCGTATTAAAAGTAATAGTGACAAAACCACAGCAAAAAAGAGGAAAGGATTTTCGTGGCGTTGTTAAATTTCCAGAGCTTTAAGGAAACAAATTTTTGTACATGTCAGCTTATTTTATTTTCTGAAAAGTCACCGCATTAAAAAACAATTGTTGTTATTGTAGCTATTTTATTGTATTTTTATGTCAGTGTCATTAAACATGAAACATACCGAAAAATTATAAAATGTGAAATCATGCACCGTTTAATTTGTTATCAAGTAAGTCCTTTATAAGCGCATATTTAAAATAACAGATTTATTTGAGAAAAGCTACTATAAATAATATATTGCGTAAAACATGACATATATTAACTATTTTTTTTGTAGTAGGCAATTGCGGTCCATTTGATTACATCTTGTGAAAGATTAACTTATTTATAAACTACGGCAACAATTAGAATTCAAATTTGCCGCTCTAAGTAAATTCTTCATAAAATGTTTTTTGAACTTTTTTGAACTGTCAAAATCAGCTGCTGCATTGATTAATTTAAAATATTGTTAGTTTTGTATAATTTTGTATTAATTGCTTTGTAAAACGTTTAGAAATGTTTACCAATAGAGTAAGAACTTGTCTTATTAAATTTTTCAACCATATAAAAAGCTTGTACAATTTTTTCAATCATTATATAAGCTCTACATTTTAAAGTTAACCTATCTTATTTAACACCCTTGTAGGTTGTCAGATATGTATTCATCCCTGCTGCAGCCTTAGTAGCAGAAAAATCAAAAGCTTCCACGGCTGACTGTGTATGCAAACCTAGTGAATTACCAATTTATAGCACTAAGGAATCCAACGTGCAAATATCAGAACCATGTCCACCACCACCAGGAGGAATAGAACAGGCATTTGGTACTATACGTCGCAGTATATTTTCAATGTTAGCTGAGCTTAAATCATTAGAAAAAGCCGGTGAAGATTACTTTCATATGGGATTGGAGAATACAGAACGTAAATGTTTTTGTTTTTAATTATAAATGAAAATATATTCCTTATTTCTGACACATTTTACAGATTTAATTAGTTATTTGCAACAGGAAGATAATACTACACCTAAATATGGTGCAATCGCTGTGGGTGGTATAGCTGGATTAATTTTTGGCTTACGTGGAGGATTCTTTAAGCGAACAATATATGCTTCTACTGGAGCTCTTGGCATGGCTGCACTTTGTTATCCCAAAGAAGCAGCTGAATATTCACAAATTGGAATTACAGAAGCCAAAAGATATGCAACAATTGCTTATAACTTTGTAAATGGAGGTAATAATTCATTCTCTTGATTGCTTTTAATCTACACAGCATTACATTACATTATACTCTGTAATGGTAAATACTTGAAGATTAGATGGAGATTATAAAAGAATTTTGCAAAAACTATGCGATGAAACGGTACTAATTATAAGTGAAATATTATACAGGGTGTAAATAAATGTGGAGCAAAAACACCTTCAAACTTAACATACAATACTAATCAGCTATGTAAGGCATTTTTTAAGAATAATTGATACTAATTGTGATGGTTAATATGACTTTAAGACTGTACTATGTTCTCTTAAGAGTTTTAATAATTTATTTACCGTCATTAATTAATTGCTCATCAGTAAATTCCGATTAATAATTCTTGTAAGTAATTAACTTGTATTATTATAGATTTTATTAATTTTATGTTTTATTCAGTAATGTCTTCTTAATTTAATTTTATTCAGTTGTTGATTATTAACTTGTATATAATATGGACTTTCCGTACACAGATAGTTACTTACTTATTTAATATTGGGCAAGTGTCTTGATGAAATCTCAATCAGTCTATACACCGAACATTATGCTAACAGAAGGCATCCACACCCCTTTCATGCAAGGTACATCAACATTGTTTTTAGATGAGGGTTGGCCATGCTTTCGATTTGTTAAGTTGGAAACTGTGTGGCTACAACCATGCATGGTTCCCAAATAACATTCTTAACAATGTTGCCTTTTTTGTATTTTAATCTAGTTTGTTTAATTACTTCATACTTGACATTTGTACATTTGAAAAGTATCTATGGCAACATAATAAGCAATAAACGATGGAAAACATTACCTTCAAACTTCAAGAAGATATGTCAAAGTCATTTTGACATGAAAAGCCTCATTTACACAATTCTGCATAACTCAAACCGTCAAGATTTCCATGGCTGGGTTTCATCTAAAAACAATATGAACGGGGTATATGTAGTAATAAAAATGAATCAACAGAAGTTGAGTTTACGCAAGAGTTTAGTGCAATTTAATTCTTCTTGTTTAAGGTTAGGTTTTTGACATATGAAGAGTCATTATCTGACATTTTATGTTAGAAATCTGAAATCATTGTCAAGTGATATTTTTCTATATGTACAGTAGGTGGACATTGAATTAGAAATCTTATAATTTAATTTTTATCATACATACTCCTGATTCCCTCATATAACCAAAGAGCGGCAAAGATTAGTTGATATGTAATGGTATTGTAATTGCATCAGCGGTGCAATGTTACTAAGGTACGCATGCATGTAAGGTATACACAGGTAAAAGACATCTAGATCCATTGAGTCACTGATAAACAAATTGTTTCGTATAAACAGCTTCACACAAAAATTGCATGTGTATGATTGTGGCTTAAAAGTAAAAACATACATAGTTCTCGATATGCAGTGTTTGTTATTTTAATTAATCCTAACAGTTCATGTATTACACATTCTAAATTTTTTAAGTTGTTGCTGTTATTCCTACTATTCAAAGCTGAATTTAGTCAGTGTTAAAATTTAAAAAAAAAGTTATTTTGTTTAATTTACATTATGGGAAAAAAGGCCGAAGTCTCTCATCAGAGTGTTGGTAGAATTAAAAAACAGCAAATAGGAAATGCTTCCAATAATTACAAAGGTGTTAGAAAGTCATCTGTATGACAAAACAAATTTAGTTTTAAACAAACTTGTGCTTAAGAAAGAAAAGCTATGAGGCAAGAAGCTGGAGTTGATGCATGTGTGAAAACTGTATGCAGATGTATTAAGAAGTTTGAATTTCAAAGTTGCCATCCTCTACCCAAATTGAAATTAACAACCATTATGAAGAAAAAGCATTTATTGTGGGGCAAAAAATATTTAAGTTGGTCAGAGTAAGATTGGGCAAAGGTAAATAACACCTCTAGGCTTCATTTTAGCAAACAGTAAAATACCCTAAGATAATGGTATGAAGTGTTATTTTGAGTCAAGGACCAGGAAGATTATATTTTGTGAGGAAAATAATGAAAAAAGTAGAATATGTAGTGGTGTTAAATGAATCAAATGGTTTCCTGAGCACAATAGGATTTTTATGCAGGATGGTGCTCCATGCCTATTTCAAAACTTGAGTTTAGCTAGTGAGCTGAACATTCGCACTAAAAACCAAGGCATGCTTGCTGGAGTCGAGCATAGACTCACTCAAGTACTGTCTATAAAATAATGTGGGCATGTGTTTAATTTTACTATAAAGCTTGCATGAATGAATCATAATGGTTAGACTAAGATGAACGGGACCTATGACAGAACTATACCTTTTCAACTTCAAATTGGGACCAATCAATTTCAAAATGGGAATAATCATTTTCAAATTGGGAATAATTATTTTCAAGTTGGGAATAATCAATTTCAAATTGAGAATAATCATTTTCAAATTGGGAATAATCATTTTCAAATTGGGAATAATCAATTTCAAATTGAGAATAATCATTTTCAAATTGGGAATAATAATCATTTTCAAATTGGGAATAATCAATTTCAAATTGAGAATAATCAATTTCAAATTGGGAATAATCAATTTCAAGTTGAGACCAATCAACTTTAAATTGAGACTAACCAATATCAGATAGGCTATGAAAAAAATAAACAATCTGCAATTAGTTGCAGTAATTTATTGTGAAATGTCATATTTAAAAAGTGTAATTAATAAATAAAAATGCCTTATATAAAGAAGATTGACGCTGATAGTGTTAAAAACCAAATTTGTGCCTTATATAATAATAATAATGAAGACAGGAGAGCACTTGCAAAGACACTGGGTGTGAAGAAATCAACTGCATATCGATGGGTTAAAAGCCAATCCGAAACCGAAAAACTGCGTGGTGGGAAGCGAAAAACTAAAATAACTAACGAACAATGCATTGAAGAAAATCCTAAAATAACTTTAAAGCAACTAAAAGAAAAACTGCAACATGATTACCAAATTTCCATTTCTACAGAATGTGTGAGGAGACATTTGGATAATTTAATGTATACAGTGAAAGATATCCGGAAAGAACCCGAGAAAGCAAATAGTGAAGAGAACAAAATAAGACGACGTGAATATGCTCAGCAACTTTTGGAATATCAAGCAGAAAACATTCCCATTGTCTATATGGATGAAACAAATTTTAATTTATTTATCTCAAGAAAAAAAGGACGATCCAAGAAAGGAACCCGCTGTACCTATATTTCTGCAGGCAGTAGGGGATCTAACATCCATATTATTGGATGCATAGGCAATATGGGTTTGATTCACAATGAAATTAGAAGAGGTGCATTCAAGAAACCGGAAGCTAAAGAGTTTGTACGCCAGTGTCTTCGTAATGCTCAAAATATATATCAATCACCAGTAGTAATGGTAGTAGATAATGCTCCTTGTCATGCATCCATCGAAGACGAATTTGTTAATCACCGCTTACTAAGACTTAGTCCCTATAGTCCAACGTTTAATGCAATTGAACTTGCGTGGTCTGCATTAAAAGCAGGTGTTGAAGTTGATTTAGCCATTCAAATGCCACATATTTTGGTGGGTGAAAACAGGGTAGATATGACTCAAACCGAGTTTCGTCTATAGCAACTGGAAAACAGCTTACAAGCAAATATACCAAAAATTACTGTTGCTAATTGTTCCCGATATGTGGCTCATGTTTAGAGATTTATTCCTGACGCGTTAAATATGGTAGACATAAATTTCTAAGTCGTTGAATACTGTAATTAACATTATATTTATTTAATATAATTAATAAATCTTGTTGTGTTTAATATTTATTGTTAATGAATATAAAATTTATTTGTATTTAAAGTATTAAACCAATTTTGTTGCAATAAGTTATTTTGTTAATATTTATTTATTAATGAAATGTGACATTGCCTATTCCCATTCTGAACTTGATTAGAATCAACTTGAAGTTGATTAGTGTCAATTTGAAAATGATTGTTCCCAATTTGAAATTGATTGTTCCCAATTTGAAAATGATTATTCCCAATTTGAAAATGATTATTCCTATTTTAAAAATTGATTCTTCCCAATTTGAAGTTGAAAAGGTATAGAAGAATTGTTGCATTTGAAGAAGTGCTTCAATTTATCAAAAAACCTGGAAGAAGCACTTGCAGGCATTGACACAATAACCCATGAAAAGATTTGGAATGCTGGAAAAAGTGTTCCTGGAGGAGCATGAGCATGTCTTCAAGGCAGAGGCTATTTTTAAAAAAATATGTCTAAAAGTGACAATTTTATGAAATGCATTAATGTTGTACTTTATTTTCGTTGTTGTTGTTTTGTGACTGAGGCTTCTAGTCACGGTTTCTTTGACCTCAAGGCTTCAACTACTATGGTCATTTTGCTCCCAACTAGAATTTAGCCAAACTCAAGGTTTTCCAGCCCTGGTAGGTATTTTTAACATGCAACTCATCATAATCACATGGGACCCACTGCTTTATATCCCTTTCAGAGGATGGTATCTTTTTCCAGATTTTTTCTCCAGGAAGAATCTCAGGATCTTGTCTAGGAAGCAAACCCTCAACCATCGGGTTGCATCAGATGCATAACTGTAATGTAACTAATTAATGCAAATACAAATTCAAAAATGGTACTTGTTACTATTTCGTTTAAAGTGATTGATAGTAGAAGGTGTTTTAGTGGGATCTGACTAATTTGAACACACACTAATAAATTAATAAATAGCATATTCAAATAATTATTGTGTATAAATCTCATTTCATTTTAAGCAATAGTAATACTAAGACAATTGTAATATATTCAAATTAGTTAGATACCATTGAGACACCACATTGTACTTCCTTTTCTAGATATCTTAAAAATTCAAGAATTTTAGTTTTTAATCCACATTTTATTTGCACCCTATATATAGATTTCTTGCTAAATTTTTGACATTTTAGTATTTTTTTGTTAATATATATTGTACTAACTGTAAGCATTATGGAAATCCAGAAAAAAGAAGTTTGAAAAATAACTCCAAGTGCTGGAATCAATTATAGTAGGTCAAACAGAGATACTGATCAGTAATGGTCGAGTCAATTTGCAGCACTTGTTCACTTGCTTAGTCATAAAAATATACACAGAGTGAATCCTTTTCAAGGCAGTTAGGAGAAAGGTCGAAAATACGTTAGCAATTTAAAAAAGTAGGTCAAAAATGAATAGCTTCCGAGAAAAATCAAATTGAAATTTAGGTTTGAGCTTGTCCTGATGAGAAGTAGTAAACACTGTACTTCATAGATTTGTTTGGCTACTCTGCACTATTTTGAACTCACTTCATGAAGATGATGTTATAAGTTCAGACAAGTTCAAGGCAAGTACAGGAAAGAACTTTGGTAGCTAACAAATGTTTTCAGCGCAACATTAGTACAGTTGAAGACAAATTGCTCGCCATCAAAACAAAGTCGTGTCAAAAATATGTAGAAATCGCCCAAAAACTGTAACACATGCTTGCACTGTTTGTAACACCAATGGTCAGAGGACAGAAAGTTCAGTTTTTATGCAGTTGCAGTGACAATTGAACAAAATAAGTTCAACTGAGTTCCTGTAACAAACGAATTTTGGACATTAATGCGAGAAACAAACAAACCTCATATTACATATATGAGCCCTAACAACTAAATATTGGGACAAGCAGTATTTTCTTATAATGTTGTATGAACAAGATATTTTATTAAATTTCCACTCAGATTTTTTGGGTTATTTAAAAGTGAAAATTGTTTAGAGTTCTAAATGATGACAAATGTAATTATTCTGCAAACTGCAAGCATCGCAGATAAAATCATTTGTTTCAACTATAAAAAGTACTGACAACTAATTGTTGGGACAGCTAACTAAACGTTTCCAAATTTTTTAAACGAGGTTGGTTTTCAAACTGAGTTATCACAAACCTCTCTAGTAAATTGCTTTTATAATTTATTTGTCAAATTTATCCATAAAAATGGCACGTGGTGCAGCAACAAACGAAAATTTACGGAGATAATTTATAAAACAATATCGTAATAGCAAAACAATTAGTGAAATCGCTGAAAATCTATATGTTTCCAAATCAGTTGTGTTTAATATTATAAAACACTATCGGGAAACTGAAAATATTGGCGTTAAAGGTAGAAGTTCAGGTCACCCTAGGCTGGTTGCACCAAGATACCAGAGGCTTCTTGTTAAACTGTGTAAGAAGAATGGAGAATCTGGATTAAAATTGTCACGAGAATGTTGTAGAATATGGATTTTAAATCCAGATTGAAATTTTATAATATTTGATGTAAGTTTTCTGTATGTTTTCAGAATAGCCGTGCTTTTCTATTATCACATAGGTTAAAGAAAAGCCACTTTTAACCCAAAAAACAAAAAGAAATAGACTAAATTATCACGAACTGTTAAAGACTTTCCAAAAATTATTTTTGGTGATGAATCGAAATTTGACATTTGTGTGGGGGATTTTCGAAAACAAGTTATTTGGACAAAAAAATGAAGCTTTTTATAAAGATTGTATCAAACGCACTATGGAATTTCCAAAGGGGGTAATGATCTGAAGCTGTATGTGGGAAAGTTTGAGTTTATTGATGGTACTGTTATTGCTGAAAAATATCAAAGAATATTAACAAATAGTATTCTTCCAAGCATCGAGAGATAGCATCCTGATGCAAATTTTACTTTCCAACAAGACAGGGCTGCTTGTCACAGTCAAATCGACAAAATAGTGGTTTTCTGATAAAGGTATTACAGTTTTGTCTTAACCTGTTAACAGTCCCATCTGAATATCATTGAAACATTCTGGCATAAGATGAAACAACAATTAAGAAACAACACCCAAAGAACAGTTGCAAAATTAAAGAAAGACTGGAAGAAATATGGAATAGTTTTACACTTGAATTTTGTAGAACTTTGGCAGAAACCATACCAGCAAGAATTCGAGTTGTTATTAAGGTAAAGAGCAATGTAACATCTTATTAAGATCTAAAAAGTTGATTTGTCCCAATATATAGTTGTCAATGATTTTAAGAGTCTTTTATTGTCTAGCTTATCACAGCAGTTCATGAAATAAATAATTTATTTTCATTACTTGTAATTCGTTACACAGCAATAAAACCTTCATACTTCTGTTATGTAAACTTTATTAATCGCAGTAATCCTGAAATGTAGTAACATAAAAATCTTTAAATTGCTTGTCCCAATATTTAGTTGTTAGGACTCGTACTCTATTTGAAATCTACCTGAATACTGTAGCAACCTAGCAAAAATTCTAAATTTTTATTTTTGGTATTTTGACTGTAAAGTTGCATTGAATGCAAAATACTGATTTCCTTGGAAACATTTAAACATTAATTCGTCAATGAAATACATAACGTCGACATAGTTATTTTGACACTAGTAACTTTTGCTACTATAGAGGGTGTTTATAAAATAATAGTGACCTTATATGGGATTGTTCTTTTTTTATTGAATCTTGACATTTACTGGTCGAATCGATTTGGAATAGACTATATGTACTTCTTAAATGGCAATGAACACCTTAAATCTTAAATCCAATTACTAAACCCCTCTAACCTTTTTTGCTGAATTTGTAATTATTAAGGCTAGAACTGAAAATAAACCAAAATCAAAATTGTGATTAACAAAACATAATTTTATTATTTTTCAAAGATTGTTTACATAAAATCATATACTTTTTCCATAGAAAACTATAAAGTAAAATATAAACACTTCATAGGTAACAGAAAAGAAAAATATCCATATCTAACACTTTTAAAGTGGTTCCAGGCACGCCTACATTATATGTAACATAACAATCGGTTATTATAGTGAAGTCAAATTTACAGCCACTTGTAAAACCAATCAACTGTATTAAGCCTGAAGTGTATGGTACAACCATGAATAAATAAAAATTTAATCAGGTTTGGTTCTGATCATTTTACATAAATGAAATTTATGAAAACTTTTTTTGAGATAGTACAGTACTCAAATTACTTTCAAATTTTAAATTTAAAAGGCTTTAATAAGTAAAGTTTGTGTTAAATGTTATTTCTTTATTTAACTTATTTATTTAATAAGTTCTAGGGAAGAACATTAAAACTGCATGTGTTACATTATGAGCTTTATTTTAAAACTGTCACTAACTAGACCTCTTGTTGTAGCCCTCGCTGGTGCAAGGGAAACCTCCCTCTCTTATTCTTGAGTGGGGGGTTTGGTTTACACCACTCTCTACAGTTTGCTTCACACATGACATGAATAAAGAAATTAAAATTTGAGTGGTGTAACAATTCTTTTCAAGAAAATTGCTCCCTCCCCCATCCCTAGTTCATGTTCCTGCCACCGATACCTGATAGATGTTTTAATTTTTTACTTCCAAGTTATAATAATGTAAAAACCTTGTTTACCATGGTAATTTAACACTTTGTGTGCATTAAGATATAAGTTTATTTAAAAAGTTGGATCTAATTTCGCTGGAAGAACCTGCTTTGCAAACATTTCTATTCATTATAAGATGAATGAATTTCTCAGCAGGTATCAAATATACTGCATTTCACAAAATGATAAGCAAGTCAATTTCCCTCTCAGCTCAAGACCCACCTACAACAAACTTTTACAAGGTGTTTCAGAAACATTATTTGAGATTTATGCAGTAGGGATGAACTTGTTTGAAGAATTATGAATGCTGCTGCATCCATTGGTGCTGACTGTCGTACTATTTTAAGGGCGGATTGTACCAATAAAATTGAAATTTTGATCGACATTCAACTGCCCAGAAACAATTGTTACAATAATCGTTTCGATGCAGTTGAACCTTGGTCAAAACTTGAACTTAGATAAGAGTTACATCCTCCTTATTTTGAACAGTTCCTGTAATTTGTGTTAAAATTTTGCATTAATAAATGAAATGTTTTTCTTTTAGACAACGATTGTAACTTTATAGATTGATTTTCAAAGATATATAAATGTCAGGAAGATTACATAAACTTCTTTGTGCTGTGCCAGTAGAAGTGTTAAGAACTTTTCCAGTGTGGTAGGGCCTTAAGGACAATACCTGTAACAGCAGTGAAAAACAGTTCTTGGTGATTTAAGATCTACTATTCAGTAAGGAAATCTCAAATAATTAATCACAAAGTGAAATATCTGGAAAACACTTTGCTGGGGCAAATTTCCCTTTGTGATACCATTAGTGGTTCAGATCTAATGTGCAGGAAACCCTCAAAAATATCAATTAGAATGGATACTTAGGCAAGAGTAACAAAAACACGTAAAGGATGTTCCATAATTCTTCGTTACTTTATTTCAGAAAGACTAAAAGCTGTTTTACATTTGCTAATAAATCGATCAATTCTGTAACCTTCGCTTTATCGTTGCATGTAGAACAGAAAAATTGACTGATTTATTGATGACAGCAAATTTAGAACAAGTCTTGAATTATTGCTAATTATGTTGATTGTTTAGGGAAGTTTTAGTTACTTCTAATATTTCTTAATAGTGTCAACTAACATTTGAAGGTGATATTTTGAATAATATAACCTGTATGTGCTTATTTTGAATGTTTAAATTTGAGAGTTTTTGTATTCACTAAGAATACTGAACTTTGTGGTTCTGGTAGCTGTTCATACAATTCTTAGATTTTTTATACCATCTTTTGTGAAGGTATATCCACCACTTGAACCACTATTTTTATTCCAAATCCCAAAAGGTGGAAAATGAAAAAGAAATACTTGTAGCTACCACAAAACTTGCAATACAATGCACGTTTAACTTTAACCTCAAAATTAAAAACAGCAGCGTCAACTGTAATAGTCTGAATAACTACGATACTATGTATTGAGTTAGTAGTCCTTCTTTCAACAACAATAAATTGATGGCAAATCAATAAGTGTAAATGCTTAGCACTTTTTAAGATAAATTGATCAATTTATCAGTAGGTGTAAAACGGCAGTAACAGATTAATTAATGACGTTTTTTTCACCTTGATTACATTTTTAATTAATCTTAAATGAATTCACACAAATAATTAGTATACAGTGTGTCCAACATAAGGATGCACAGCATGGGGATCTTGGAAACGGTAAGAGATACAGGCATCAATTAAATGGGATGAAAGTTGGCTATTTATAGAATCTTTTTGTTGGCGTTTGCAAAATCTAGATCTCTTGGATAGTTTCAGAGATATTTAGAAAAAAGTAGATTTCTTGATTTTTGTAATAATTTTTTTCAATTGAAATTTGTTTTGGATAGCTCTTGTCACGATTCTAATGATGTAAACATGACAGGGTTATTTTGATTTCTTATGCTAATAAATTAATGCATTCTGCAGTACTCTGGCCTGCATGATCACCTGATCTAACACCGTTAGATTTCTTTCTTCTGGGGTTATGTCAAGAATCATGTGCTCAACCAAAATCTTCAAGATGGTCACAGCAGCGTTCAACACAAAAAAACCAAAACCAAAATAACCCTATCTTGTTTACATCATTAGAATCGTGACAACAAGAGCTATTCAAAACAATTTTCAATTGTTTTTCTGCCTATTTAAGAAAATGAGGTTGATGATGGTTACTCGAAACCAAAACGTTGTACAGGAATTTTGTTAGCGTATTTTAATGGAGAACAAAAAGTGGCAATGGAAAAGTAGTTTTAGTTTTCTGATATCTCTTCAAATAAAGGAAAAAAGTAACGAAAATCGAGAAATATCTCTGAAACTACCCAAGATATCTAGATTTTGCAAACGCCAACAAAAAGGTCCTATGAATAGTCAACTTTCATCCCATTTAACCAATGCTGTATCTCTTGCCGTTTCCAAGATCCCCATGCTGTGCATCCTTATCTTGGGCACACTGTATAGCAAAAGTGTAAAGTGAAATTTTTTGAATGAGTAGTAAAAAAAAAACCATTGACGGTAGATTAAAAAAAAAGTTGGCCAAGATCATCGTATAATGTTTTCATTACGACATTGATACGGTCATTATAACATCGATATGTGAAATTAATTGCAAATGTTTATAATTGTCAATTGACAGCTAGTTGTAAAGCGCCAACTTTACGGGCAGTTGTGCAAAAATATTTTTATTTCCAGATTTTCTTGTTTTCTTTAACCAGCCTGCTATCCACATAAACTTATGGGACAACCTAGTATTACACATAACTGATAAGCATCTTTGATTGTAACAAGACCCTACTATTATTTCTACAAAACCATACAATTTCATTTTTACAACCACTAGTTTTTCAGAAATAAGAAAAAACAAAAGTGATGAGAAATTATGGGAATGCTGCACAACAACAAATGAAACACAAAACAAAATATTTGTACAGATCAATGAGAATGACTAGAATGGTAAAGTGAACATAGCTTGCAAACATTAGAGATGTTTATTTAAACATGTAAAAGTTTTCCCATAGGACATAGTGGAATTTTTATTGTCTCTTTTAAATTAAATATTGAGCCTCAGATTAATATGTTACTATATAATACATAACAAAGATTATGGCATAACTACTTATTTTAAAAATAAACACCCAGACAGAATAATTGTGTTTACTGTTGTGGCTCAACCCAATCTTGCATTTCAATTCAACATAAAAGCCGGTTGTACTGATTTCTCATAAAATATACTAGTTATTTATCATATGTTTTGTATCAAATTTATTTCTGTACACAGTAAAAAAAGATGATCCACCGTTGGCTCTTCCATCATTACCTAGTATGCCAACAAGTCTTTCAGAAGCTTGGGATGTTGCTAAAAGTTTAGGAAAATCTACACCCCCATCTGTTACAGATGCAGGTCTGGATGACGAAGATGATGAGAACAAAAAGGTACTAGAAATCAATGCACTAGGTGTAGTAACAGAAGCCCATGATATTGCCACCACCACATCCTGTCATTGTCCTATTGGTGCCTGTATGGGGCATCATGAAGAGCCCCCACCTCCTGAAAGTCAATTACAAGAAATACTGCTTGTTGAACCCACTGAAGGTCCTTTTATCCATAATAAATTTCTCAGAATTCCCATACATACCCACTATACTATCATTCTTTATGCGATTCTAATCAAGGTTTATTTCAGGTAACGCAGAATCAGAAAAAGGCCCAGGAACCTGTTAAACCACAACAATAAATAACCATAGAAAGTCAGGAAAAGCCAAAGTGTTTTAAATTGTATGTTAAATAAAAGAAAATAAAGTAGTGTTTTACATAAATGAAGTTTTTTATTTCTCTTTTTTGTGAAACGCTAATATTAAACAACAATCATTAAACAAATGCTACCGACTAACTGCTATCACAGCAGGTGAAACTTAAAATGTATCATTACTCTATATTATATCGTATCACTCAAAAATTCTTTGCATTGTCATTGTATTCTCTTCTTCTATTTTGATATCATGTTTTAATAGTTTGCAGAAGAGAAATATAATCACATTATTGAACTGATAATTTTTGAATAATACTATAAATTGTTTACAAGTATTTATCAATAGAATGTTGATATATTATATTCTAAATCAAAACAAGCACGATGGACGATGGAAATAATATAATAGTGAATATGCTAAATTTGATTTCTTAGTAGCAGTAATTATTGGATTTAGTAGACATGTTGGTGTTTTATGAACAAATTCTTCATTAATCATTACAAAGTTCTAATGTGTCCTTAGTAGATTTGATTTCGACACACGATTTTGATAGTTTCTAAACTTACTAATAATGTTAATATCAAGTAAAACAAACTGGATATTCAAATTTAATAAAACTTAGATTTGATGTATTCCAGTTTTGATCTTCAATCAATTCTAATGATAACTACATAGATATCTGACTTTGCAAATCATTTGTGCATGTTTTACAGAATCCACCCAAAAGTAACAATGTTGGGAGTTTTGACTCCACATACAATTTAGGCATTAACTACTTACTACATGCTTGTTTTATGTTAATAAACAGGAAAATCTTTATAACATTATTAGTAACTTTTAATTTACAATAAAAGCTAAAGTTTTCTGAGAAATTTCACACACATTTGTAAATGTATTTTTCTCGTAAATAAAATCTGTTAACACTACATTAACATACACTAACAGATATTTAATAGTGTACAAAGAAAAATAAAAATGTATTTTAATATTTTTGATTTTCAACAACTGATTTGCAGAAAGAAATGATTAAAATCGAATGATTATACTATTCTTGATAATATTTCATTTAAAAACAACACTCTACAATGCATCTTGTTTAAATATGTTTTGAAATTCCAGCACTTCAAATAAAAAGCAAGATTAGTAAAAATTTTAACTTAAAAGTATATAGTTTTAGAGCATTCAAGTACATATACAGACAACTAAAAAATATATATTTTTCCACCCTATTCTCCTTACAAAGCTAGATCATCATATATCACAATCTTCTCAGTTAGACACCATGATAACTATATTCACCTTAAACATTATGTGAGGAAAAAGATTTCAACACACAATCTCAAAATACATTCATATCATGTTAGAGCCCTTATGAAATATTAAAAAGCATACTCAAATGTTGGGCTTTAGAATAAATTGGAAGTACAGGTTATGTTTAAAAATCATGATTCATTATTATTTGTTAGTTGTAATTGCATTAAAATACTTCAATAAGTGTAAATACTGTTTGATATTTACTTTATAAATACATAACAAAATGAACTATTCCTATCCTTGCCTTCACAGCATTAAATGACCATTTGTTTTCTTAAATTCTATGGTACTTTATTTACAGTGTGTGATATCATTTGTTTCAAAGTGACTTGCCTCGCTGGAGTTTTCTTCTTCATATTGTTATTATGTACACTAATACTGTTTCTCGTAGAATAACGACCTCTACTGTTCAATTCTTCATGCAACTTTTGAGCCAGTTTAAAATCTTCCTCTTCTTGTAACTGTTTCAGTTTATTAGTAATTTTATTACCTTCATATTTCGAGTTTACATTATTAACATTAATTGCTTCAACAGTAATGGCACCATTAGTCTTCTTGTTCAACTCATTGAGATTCACATTATCAAAACCAAGAAATGGTGGACTACTTCTGTCAGTATTATCAGCAACTTTTAATTTTTTAGGAGAAACATTCTTTTGTAGTAATGGACTAGATCTTAAACGTTTTCGCTTAGGAGTGGTGAAACTAGATAAATTGAATTCTTCGGATAAATATTTATCTTTTTCTGGTGTTTTCGACAGTGTTCTTCGATTAACATTATTGATATTATTTCGCGTTTCATACCTTTTTATACTTGGTGATGTCTCAAAGATTTCTAATGTTTTACATTTTACATGTTTTTTAGGACTTTTCGTATCTACAGATTCAGAGGAACATTCTATTGTGGGCTGTATTAATTCTGTTACAACTGTATCAGATATGTCGACATCTGGGTTTTGTGGTTTTGATTTTGAAGGTAATTGTTTTTCAATACAATAAACATCTGTTGGTGTTTTCATAAGCAGAAAAGCAGATCCTACTTCTGCATGATTAAAATTTATTTCGCCCTTGGGAGGCCTGAAAGATTTCACGGTTTGTTAAAAATTGTACTTATAAAAATAAATTAAACTCGTCTTACCCAATAATAACAGTATTTGCGGATGCGACAATGGCAGGAACTTTAATAAGAGGAATCTTCATTGGTGCACTAGAAAACCTTTGATCTATAGGTTTGAAATATCTACATTCGGAAGTTATTGAATCATTGCTATCACTCGCTTCACCTTCTGTTATAATCTTCTTTAATTTATCTTTTATTTTCCAATTAATCAATGTTGCCTTGTCAAAACAAGTATTTTCACTTTTCTTAGACTGTTTATTTCGATCTTGGCACAAAATCTTACATGAATACTCTTTAAGAGAATTTTCCACTAGTGGTTGAACAGTAACTGTAACTTTATTTTCATTCATCTTTTTTATAGCTTTATCGATAGATAATTGTTTCTTAGAACTGCGAGATGGTATTAGATTTATTTTTGAACTTGATGGTCCAGGATCATACGTAGTATATTCTTGAGCCAACTTTTTAGCTACCTGTTCACTAAGATGTAAATTTTCTTTACGCAATCTTTCTTCACGGTCTTCTTGATCTTTAAGTTTTTGTATGTAATCTTCACTCGCTCTAGACTCAGCCTCGCGTTCTTTCTGCAATTCCAACAGATCCTTGGCCTTTTGAATTTCATATTCACGGCGAATTTCTCCAGGAACAGTTAAGCGCCTGTGAACTTCTAAATAAAGAATAAATGACAGCTAAAAGTAAGGTTATGTACGAAAACTAAACCAACCTTCGACTGGGTATTCCTCGTTTCCTGTCAACTTATTTCGTACCTGAGTAGGGAAAGACTTCTGAATGGCATCCCACAAAGCATTATTAACTAATTTATTGTCCTTTTTTGACGATTTTCTGAGCCAGGAACCAATTCTTACTCTACATAGAGGGCATACAAGATTTGTGTTCGCTACTGTACCATCAAAACATGACGAACAAAAACCATGATTACATGGTAACGTTACCGGTTCTATCAGGATACTTCTACATATTGGGCACAGAACATCGTTTAACATTAAATTGTTATAATTGTTATTATTATTTGTAACACACACAGTTTTGACACTTCGTTTCGGAGCCATTATTATTTATGTTTGACAATTGATATGCAACGTACCAATGCAATATGCTCGAAGAGAAATCTCCCTAGAAAAGTAAAATCACTGGCATGCATATTTTTCTCTCATAACTTTCTGGTAGTTACACATAGTAGAATGTTGATTTTCTTCACAGTATAAACCAAACAGAATGATCTTCAGTAAATACGCCGTCCCTTTTATTAACTGTTTTACACGTTGTCGTCCGATACCTACGATTGATAGGAAACCAGCGTTTAAAAACGTATGTTGGTAACACTTCCGTAGTTTGACATATTAATAGTTTGTTTTTATAACCACAATTGTACAAATTATTACATAACATTTAATTAATTTTTTGTGTGTATTAGCTATTAAGTTGAATAACAAATAAAAATAATGTACCCTCAGTGAGTAGTTATCACTTACTTTCTAAGTATACTGTAAAGATAACTTGTCATAATTGCAGAACTTCAAGGATGACCAGCAACACTGTGCGTGATAATGTTCGTAGAGATGTCTTGCATACTTTTTTCAATGCAGGTCCAGTTAGTCTAGATCTTATAGAACCAAATTTTTATCTTGGTAATCTGTCTGCTGCTACAGACATTAGCACATTGACAAAACACAGGATTACACATATCTTGACAATAGATACTTGTCCTTTGCCTCGTCACATTTTAGAATTAAAAAATATAACGACAAAGTTTATACAGCTCTCAGATCAACCTAAAGAAGATTTATTAAAGTATATGGAGGAAACAAAAGATTTTATAAATTCTGGTCTTACAAGAGGAGTAGTTTTAGTTCATTGTTATTATGGTGTGTCGCGCAGCGCAACAGTTGTGATAGCATATATTATGCAAAAATACCAATTGACTTATGCAGAAGCTTTTGATCAAGTCAGAACAAAACGATCCATTGTCTTCCCTAATCAAGGATTCGTGTCACAACTTAAACTTTATAAAGAAATGGGTTACAAAATTGATAAGCATCACATGAAATACAAAATCTACCGTTTAGGCATGGCAGCTGATAAAGTTAAAAGAGCAAAGATACTGCCACAAGACTTCTTTGATTTAATAAAACCCGATCCAGGACTTACTCGTATACAACCAGAACCAAATGTGTATCGTTGTAAAAAATGTCGCCGCATTGTAGCATCAGAATCAAATTTAATAACTCATCAGGATACACAATCAAATGCTAGAGGATTTTGTACTAAAACTTATTTCATAGAACCATTATCGTGGATGAATAATATTACACAATCACCACAGGGGAAATTACATTGCCCAAAGTGTAATGTAAAATTGGGAGCATTTAGTTGGATTATGGGATGTCAATGCCCATGTGGCTGCCAAGTTGCCCCTGCTTTTTACCTTACACCGTCCAAAGTTGATTGGACCAATGTTGTTAAAAATATAGAAGTTACAATATAAATATTTTATTGACAATTCACATTAAATGAAAAAAGGAAAGTTGCCTGCCCATTTTTTGAGACATTTTATGAAAATACTGTTTACCCTAATATGAGATAGATTTTAAACATTTAAAATTTATTACATAAGCATGTAACTGTTATTCAAGAGAAAAAAAAAAGACAGAGTACAATAATGAATGCAGTATTATGTAACAGTTCCTTCTTTTTATTAAATGAAATTTTGTCTTCACATAGTAGCTTAATTATGATAATAATAATAATAATCATATTAAAACAAGTAGTCATTAGCATTCAGTTATAATATTGAATAGATTTTGTGCACAAATATGTTGAACGTAAACACAGTTAAACCGTTAATAAAATCAAGTTTTGTTGTGATATTAATGTTAATTTAAGCATTTAATTGTAATGTGATATTAAACTCCAATGGTGTACCTGTTGCTTCTTAAATAAAGTATTTATGAAATATCATTTTAAGCTTGTTTTTTCCATAATAAAGTAAGTACCACCCTGCTTAGTCATCTCTGATAAGAATCCAAGATGCACGTTAGTTTGATTTTATGTATTTTACCTTTATACTGTCGTCAGAAATGCAAATGATAATTAGATCTTTATAAGGTGACACAGTATGGAAGTGGAGCAAGCTATGTGGTGAATGTAGTATGTTAGGACACTAGTGTGCGTTATTTTAATTTAAAGTAGGAGACATGAGTACTACCCACCATATTATTGATGTGCTGTTATGGATTTTTCTATTTCTAGCTTGCTGCCTTACTCAATACGTACAGCATGAGTATAAAGTAACACATAAAATTCATATTTTTTATGGGCAAGTATACTAAAAAATGCTATTTTCCCATTATAAAAATAATTTTTTTTTAATTCTTGGCATTCCTATCCATTAGATTATAAAAAAAAAGCTCATGCCCAATTTAGCATTGTTGATGTTTCATCCTTATATTTAGAATTTCTTCAAGACTTTACAAACAAATTTACATATGTATGTATGTCAATGAGGTTCCTTGTTTGTGTTGCTTTAGTTTCAATTTTACATTGAGAAAATTTTCTGCTAACAAAGATGAATGTAATATTAAAATGTGTATTTTTATTTGTATAATAGAAAATAACATAAAAAACATAAACAGATAAAACAAACTTCATTTGTCAGAACACAAACAGTGAGACAGGATTAACACATCGTTCAATAAGTCCCGAGACTAACCCAGAGATGGTGCTAGTAGTACCAAACTAGCCACGTTTCCCTAGAGTGCGAACCTTCACATGAAATGTGTAAAAATTTCACGTCGATTGGACCACAAACAGCAGAGTTATCGAGGTTAGAGTAAAGTCACTTTGTAATTTGTTTGAAAAATGGAACAAAGCG
>VTPC01005425.1:42473-59341 GCA_011009095.1 Ignelater luminosus | reverse complement strand
TATTTGCAGTAATATATAATTGAATGTCTTTGAATACTTTCTCACTGTAATTCCAAATGACTTCTACATGGCCTGATTGCTGGAACCCATATCAGTGATCACAGTATTTACATTAAGACTTATATTGCTGGCAGTTTTTACAATATCGCACAATACACTTCCATTCATACTATTTCCAGTAAAATAATATGCTACTATTCTTGCCAACATCACAACCAATACACGACTGGCCAACCTATGATGTTCAAATAAAGTAACATGCCCAATAAATCTTTTCGAAGACACACAATAACCCAAACCTTCTTTTAGATCCATTTCATCCATCATTAATGTACATTCTTTTTGAAGTTGAATCATTAAACCTACTTTAACTTTTAAAAACTCAAACACTTCATAAAGAATTTTGCTATTTGTAGTTTAAGATTTTGTAATCTCCGGCTGAAAGTTCTAATTGAAGGATAAGGTAAATTCATTCTTAATAAATGATTATATGTAGCCAATAGTTCTACACACAAATTTAAGTGTTAATGCTGTTTTAATAATACTATTTGACCAAGACATAAAATGACTACTTTTACATTGTAAGGCAGCAATTTCATCTTTAGTGAAAATAGATTCTAGTTTCAATTTCTTCTTTTTTTCTTTTATTAATTTAAGACAGAATTTTATTATTTTTTTTCAAAACTTTTATTTGATTCTTCAATTTAGAATTGTTTTCTTTTTACTTGAATCTAGAAGAGTATCCGTCTTGATATTGTCTATTTGTGAAGTTTCAATTTTCTGTTACTCGACAATAATATTACAGTCTTCCTTCTGATCAGTGGTAGGATTTGAAAAGTCAAATATTGTGGGAATCGCATTATCTTTCAATATACTTTTTCCATTTTTCTTAACCCATTGATCCTCAGTAAAGCATTTATTACATAATCTACTACTAGTGTTGTACTTTTCAATTTTACTATTATTTATCCAAATTTTCCTGAGTCTTTCATTTTTTGGGTACCGATAACCGGAAAAGCCTTGCTCCGACCTATTTTTACACATACATAAATGCTGAACAGCCAGTCATTATAAAACTGTTTTATTGTTTTCCTCAGATAAATAAAAACAGCAGGAAAAGGAAATATTAAAATGGCAAGTGATTCAAAATTAAAATTTAAAACAAGTATTCCATGATATCTGGCTCCAATCAATTAGAATGGATCACCAACATGTCCTAATTCTTCTAACAATATTATAATGTAGGAACTCCAGTTTAGGGCTCTGACAAGGACCTCTGTGTGCAGATTTAGGGCTACCCTTGTCTGTTTTGGGTCTCAGAGAGGCACCTCCCATGTCAGTTTGGAATTCCGAGGGGGGCCTACCCCTTGTTCAGGAGAAAAGAAAAATCGTCACAACAAAAACTGATGTGAATAGAATAGCTACAAAATAGTGACTTTGAGGAAGAAAATAGTGACTTGTATCATTTATGCATTGATTATCAGTATTATCACACAGCAATGAGTTTCCTGTAGGTTGCATGTGGTGCAATTTAGGCTATGTTCTTATATTACATCACGAAATGCTTAGCAATTATGGTAGTTTTGTAATACCAACAGTAATTTATGGCCACTTTAAGCTTTGAACCTTACTAATTAGACATTCACGTCATAATAAAATTGAAGACAACTTTAATAGTTCATTCACAGTTATTCTAAACTTATCAAGTACAAACCTCATAGGTAATTTTTTTTAACTCCTTTGTATTATTGTGAGATACAAGTTTTTGCTTCGTAAGAATGAAAGTCTCATTTTTCAAAACAATCCAACTTACAAGGTTTGTTCTTGACAACAACATTAAGTGTTTTCTATATAAATGAGCAAATTAATGAAATTCTCATCTACTATATTATTTTTGTATTCAAAGATAACTCATTGTTATAGTTAATATTAAAAAACTTAAATGTATACATTAAAAATTTTAATTACTATTCCTTCCAAGTTATAAAATAATACAGTAGGTAACAATCTATTTTGTTACGCTGACAACACATCAATAGAAATTATATTTCAGTGAATGGAAAAACCGGAAAGTTTCTGATACCTCATGTTGTCGGTTACAGAGTAAAATCTGTCAAATTTCCATGGCTTGCTCTTTAGATAATATAACCTGTGCATATAACCCTAGATATTATGTGCCTATTTCAATATTAAGGGTTTGTTTGGCTTCTACATAAGCAAGGCAGTAGAGGACTTGTACTCGTGAAATTGTTGGAGAATGCTATTTATGGATTTAATTTAGATTAGAATACTTAGGTTAACTCACCACCACGATCAACAAAAAACATTCTATTTGTTAGTGCTATTTGTAATTCTAAAGTTGTAACATATTGTATGCAATGCTTTTACTAATAAACTGCTTTTTGTTTATCTGTATGGTATACTGCTTGTGAAAAAGCCAAGATTAAAAGGTAGAGGTAAGCTTTATCTACCTATTAGGCACAATCATTCTAGGAACATTTAATGCAAAGACCATAGAAATAAATTATTTTGGTATATTTCACATTCAAATTAAAATGTATGCCATATGCCGTTATAACTGTATATAAAATAAATATAAATGCCGATAATAAGGTTCACCAATAATTTCATGAGAACGTGTTCCCCTTACACCACTGCTTATCCAGAAACCATACAAAACAACATAACGCCCAATCTAGTAATTGAAATTGTTGGCTTGCCCTATGGCTTTATAACTTGGAACAGATAATATGTGCCTAATATATTCAACATAAAAGTGATATATATGATTTATATAAAAATTTTAATCATATTTTAAACACTGGCTTGACTTGACAGTTTTAAGTCAGATACAACACGAACACATTCTTGAGGTGTCTTTTAACAACCTTCTTAACTTAGATCAAGCTATTCATCAAATGTGTTTATTTCTATTTGAACACTTAGGAATTTATTTAGTTTTAGAATGAATAAATACTATAAAAGAACTGTAACCACTTAAAATTTATCCACTAAATGTAAAATATGCTGTTGTTCATTGTCTCTCCATTCTTGATCTCCTTCGTCACCTAAATTTCCTGCATATTCACGCATAACGTGCCTAATAGTTTTAAGAGATGCACCTCTAAGATTTAAAATCTGTGTAACTCTCTGTTTAATGCTAGTTGGACCAGCTGCACATATTTCCACAATTATATAATCAACTAGTTGTAATGTAAACAAGCCACCTTCTAATCGTTTTAAATAAAGTCCATCTTCATCTTCATTGTTTTCATCTAATGCTGTATCTAAAGCTTCAACTTTTTCTAAATATTTGAAATGCAATTCCATTAAACGATCAACTTTTTCATGATCATTCTCTGTGAATTTACTAACAAGGCGTTGTCTTTGTGAACCACGGCAATTACGTAACATAGATGCAATTATAGATGTGACATGTTCTTCATGTTCTTCCGTGGACAAAACTCTTTTTCTATTCTTCTTTGGTGTTTTCATAAATAGTGGAAAGATAGTTCGCAAACCAAGTATATCCACAAATTTATTACAGTTGTCTCGACCATGTGGACCAGACATAGCATAATCTAAAACTTTCAACGAGCCATTTCGAGAAGTCTTTTTTTCTCGCAACATCAAATTCATAAGTTGTAAACCTTCTCCTCGTAAGAACCTATCACGGTTAGGCATTACCATTAAAGCACTACATAAGCAATTGAACAAGTTTTCCATCAATTCATGCTCTTCAGCAGTTGCTGGATCATGACGTTTATAAAAGGCTAATTGTTGAAGAAGCGTATCAATTCCATCAAGTTCACCCACAGCTAAACGATTTCCGTTGTTGTCTTGTAATAATATTGATAGTAATTCACTTGCATAAAGCTTATTAGCATCAAATGGGGCTTTTAGTTTCAAACGACGTAAAAGCCATTGTAGCAAACCTTGCTTTGGTGCTTCGTTACAAATTTCTGGTCTTAATTCAGTTAAGTTTTCAATAATTGACAATGTATTATGAACACCATCAGCTTCTTCTTTGACAGTTTCATCTAAACGATCTAGATTTTGAACCAACAATGCAATTACCTGTTGCTCCAATAAGGAATCTGTTAATGCTTCTGCACCTTCTTCCGATTCGTGAAGGATATCTACATCTGTTAGTTCTTGCAATAATTCTAAGGCTGCAACCTATAAACAATAACCATGTTAAATATGAATTTGAGAATTCACAAACTAATGTCTTACAGTAATATCAGTATTGTCATGAGACAATAATTCTAATAAACTTGGAATCACTCTCAATTTCACTAACAAGGGATAATAATCTGGTGCTGTGGCAAGTACTCTCATTTCTTGTAGAATCTCATGTAACTCCACTTCACTTTCCATAAATTTCTCTGGAGAATCTGGAAATTTTATGCGCATTTCCCTATTTTTCAAACTACGTTTTTCAAAGTTTAGAATTATACGCTTTATTCCTGTTTCATCAAGTGCTTCTCCCTACAATTATTTTAAAAATAACATTTTATTTAGAACAGATTTTGAAACTTAAAATATACCTCAGCTTGTTCGGTTTCAACAAATTTTAGAATTTCTTGCCTTTCTTCTTCAGATATATGATCAAGGGCTTGGACAGAAGGTGTAGGGGAAGGTGGTTTAGCCATTTGATTAGCTTTAGCGCGCGCAATTCTTCTCATTTTACGCTGTTTTTCGTTTTCATCTTCTTCAACTTCATCGACTTCTGTTGGTCTTTTTACTGCTTGTGGTGGCTAAGTAAATAGAAATATTAGAACAGCTTGCTTTTAGAAATGCTAGTGAAAATCAAACCTTATAAGTTAATAACTCTCCTATATCCATTTTTAAAAGCGAAAGAATAAAGAAAACACCTTTGATAATTTTTTGTTTGAGGTTAGATATGTCCTTGTAAATGTTGTAAATATTATTTAGTTTTTTTGTGTTTAACAACTTGGGATCTTCTGATTGTAGTTTTGGCTACACTTTTACAGCAATGTCAGATGTTCTATATTACTTAAATCTAGATATGTTTTAATATAGAATTTTTTTATAACCATTGAATCGTTATTAAAATTAATATTCATGCACAAGAAAGCAATTTTCTAAAACATGTGTGTGTACAACATTATAAGGAAATCTGTTTTCAACTGATAAGGCAACTTTAAGAGCTTTTGCCCTCAACACTATCTTAGTATTAAAGTCCGTATATCTTATACTAATAAAATTTGTTAATTAATATAATATTTCTGTTTATAAGAAAGTTTTACTACAATAAAATAATGTTTTAAAATTCGTTATCAAAATATTCATAATAATTTTTGTATGTAGACATGGCAACGTTGCACTGGTATACTACAATTTTGAGGTTAGGAACTGATTCTTCTTTATTGTGCGTTGCAGTGTGCTTGTTCTCACGTTGAGCTAAGGCCTCAAATTTGGCGACTTGCACCAATTTATAATTCTAAAACTAACCAGAAATGGCTTCAAACGCAGAATTAGCTTGTGTATATTCCGCCCTTATCTTAGCAGATGACGACGTAGCTATTACAGTAAGTTTTTTCGTTTTTAAGTAGTTTCATTTTGTATTATACAAACCCACCTTGTAGAATGATCTGCTTTTACCATCATTTTAAAAAGCGATCAAAGTGCATCTAATCGTTTATCTTGCTGTGCTAACATTTATTTTTGACAAAATTATAATATTTTTTGTTGATTTCAGGGGGAAAAGATTCAAACTATCTTAAAAGCCGCAAACGTTGATGTTGAACCTTATTGGCCCGGGCTCTTTGCTAAGGCTCTTGAAGGCGTAAACGTTAAAGATCTTATCACCAAGATTGGTTCTGGTGCTGGAGCTGCACCTGCTGGTGGTGCTGCTGCTCCTGCAGCTGGTGCACCTGCTGCAGCTGCCCCTGCCGCTGCTAAAGAAGAGAAAAAGAAGGAATCGGAACCTGAAGAATCCGACGACGATATGGGTCTTGGACTCTTTGATTAAAGTACAATGTGTGTTTTCTACGTTGTATAGTTTTAAGGAAACAATAAAAGTGATTTTTTAAATTAGCGTTTTCATCTTACATTTTAAAAATAATACGAGTTTGATTGACTGTTCATACGAACTGAAATAATCTTTTATAAGACAATAATTGGTTATTTTAACAATGATCAGTATTATTTTTTGAAAAGACCTGTACATTACTTAATTCTTATTACCACTGACATCATTTCTGATCAAAGATGTTATTCTTTACTGTCTTGCAGCCATTGATTAAGAGATAAATTGATGTCTATGACTGCACAAGCTTTTCACTTGCCAAAGAATTTGAGAAGTGAGAACAATAACATTGATCAAACCCAAGTAATCTCGATTTTTGACCATAACGTCTAATAAAAATTAACTTTATTAGTGATAAGCACTTGGAACAAGGAACTTCCACGTCTTGGTCCATTTATTTATAACATGGTGGATGAAACTTATTTGGTTAGAATTTTATGCGTTCTTTTAAAAAACATGGACCAAGATGTGGAAGGTCATGATCCATGAAATTTTACTATTTTTAAATATTTATCAGCAATAGTCAAATAACAGCTCGATATACAAACAAAATTGACTGTAGGTACTCCATTGTAATAAATATAAAATAGATCAGATCTGTTTTCTAGATTCTGGTGTTAGAATAGCTTTGGAAGTAACCCTTATATGGTCCCTCTGACCCCTTGGTAAAAACTAAAGCTTTAATATTTGTTTGGTTTTCCCCCTTATAAATTAGAATAGTCTCCACAACATTAACAAGGTTCAAAAAATATGTAACAGTGTACTGTGAACAATAAGTCATTCTATGCATTTCAAATGCTTGCAGGTATGAGAACAATGAAAGTGTGAAAGATTAACACGTTAAATGCCATAGCGGTCAGTAGGGACCGCTACCGAAAATGCCGCCCAGGCCACGGCGGTCACTATGGACCGCTGTACATTGATTTTATTTTCGATGCCACACAAGCCAGCAGGCCTTCGTATTAGCCAGTTTAATCGTATAGACGGACCGCCGTAGCCTGTAGGGACTGTGAACTTGCCAGTTTTTTAGTTAGAAAAACGAAGAAAAAATTACACATATTTTATTCAGATACGTGTATGACAAAGGTATCAAAAATAAAATATAATATAAACTTAAAAAATAAGTAAGGTAACACTTTCTAAACTTATTTATAATGAAGACGAAACAAATACTTGATCGTATGTAAGACAAATCATTTTATACTGTGATACAGATTTTGCAAGTTCTAAAATGCATTTTGTACGTTGACTCGAAAAAAAGCCCAACACAAAACACCACTTTTTTAGGACACCGCGAATGGTTTGATGTTTACTAACGGAATGATAACGCAAGAATTCAAAAGTCAAGGAGGACCTTTAGCGGGACCGCTGTGGCTTGTGTGGAATATTATTCCGATGCTGCCACGGCGGTCCCAGGGGACCGCTAAAACAAGGTTCAACAACCAAAATAAAATAAAAAATGATCTTGGCCCAGGGGGTATTTTTCTCATCATTTACTGGCGTTTAACGTGTTAAAGAAGGTATTGCAATGTCAGTAATGCTGGATGTATGTGAGAATTATGCTTTAACTTAATATTTAAAAAAATCAAACACAAGACGAAAAAAGTTCAATCTCTATCCTTTTGGGATAACATCGTTATCTGGTAACTTTATGTATTGCATAGATTAGATCAGAAGCAGACTTGACGAAAAAGCAACCAAAATAGTAAAAGCATTGCTATTTCAATGTTCAGGCTGTCAATTAATAAATGCGGTCTTTTTTTGTTTTATTTTCTATTTCTGTTTAAAGACAAAATGAGAAGGAAAATTGTGATGTCATCCCAAAAGGGTAAAAATTAACTATAGTTTTTGCAAAGATGGTTTAGTTAGTAAAGGATGAGTGTGCAATGACCTATCTTTCACAGTGTACTATTTATTTATGGACCTTGTTCTTAATGTAAGGCATGTCAACTGATGTTGCCCAATCTGAAGGTGCCTTGGAAAACACTCCCTAACCTTCTATTGTTAATGGTTTTTACTCGTTTAACTACAATGCTATCACTTATTACTTATATAATTTGAAAATTAATTAAAAAGTTATGTGCAAATCTATAGATTTTTCTATCAAGTATATTGGAATAAGATATCTTAAGATATTCACTAAAAGAAAATAGAATTTCAAAGTTCAGTATGTAACAAAAAACCAAATATAAGGGCATTATATTATTTATATTTAATTTTATAAAACACAATAAACAATGATCTTATATTTGTACTATTTTACCACATTGCCCTCTGAATACCAGCAAGTTTATTATAATCAGCTAAATGTCGAAACATGATTCGACTCAATCTCCATCTACAAACTACACCCCTTGGCCTAGATGTTATAACACAACGGTTTGTTAATCGTCTCCATGCTGAATCTCTAGGTAAAGCATGTATTTCTGCATCGGTTATTTCTCGTAACTCACGAGGTAAAATATCATTTTTACGTAAAGAATTTAGACGTAAGCGGAGAGGAGCATACTCCGTAACCATTTTTCGTCGCTTTACATCTCTAATCATACGGGCATCTACCCATTTTGTCCGAAGCTGTTGTAACTAGAAATATTTTTGAGGTTATAATCAAATTTAAAATTCTACGGTGCATTTTACTAGATTTGTTATAATTAGAATTTCGCATACTCACACTACAATTGGAAATGTTTGATATACTATAAAAAACACTGCATAGCGACCTAATACTGTTTAATGCCATTTTGCAGCTTGATGTTACATAAGGATAAGGTTAGGTTATGTTATGTGATTATAAATTATGTTGTAAGATCACGGAAGCAGAGGAACTGAGCGGAATTCTTCCTTGACTCATTGATTCTCAAAAAATGGGTCCTGAATACTTGTTAGGAAAATAACTTGCTTTCTGACTTTCGTATTTCAACTACAGACTAATATTAATGTCAAAAATAAATTTATAATAATGTTATTTCAGCATATTTGAGTCCTAGAAATATAAATAGAAATACCAAAGTTAAAATTCATCAGGTCATATTCTCAAATAAGATTTGAATAAAACGATATAGCTTTATCTTAACAAGAGAAAAAGAATAAAATTAGTTGCCATGGTAGATAGTTGAAAAATATTTAAATTTAATCACAAAGTGAGAAGGCGAATTGATATTCTCTTTTAGTTTAGTCAAAAATATACTACTACAAGATGGTACATCTTTTTAAACCTTAAAAAATCACTTAGAATCATTGAAAGGCTCCAAAATTTAGTTGTTAAATGTTTAAAATCCATTATAATTATGTACTTGTCTAATTATTCTTTATAAAACTATCTTTTACTCAGATCACAAACTTTTTTAAGCGTCTTCAAATGTACTTTCCATAAAATTTAATTGTGACATATAATAATATTAAGTTGTCATATCTACAGTACCAGAATGATACAAGTTTGACAAATAAATGCCCGGTAGGCTGAAGACACAAAAAAAGCAAAACCACAATCGACATGCTTGCGTGTAATTTTTTTATATTCCTAAATAAATATTATTTGGAATACTTTCTGCCTATTTCTTTTTAGTTTTCATTGGATAAATTTTAATTATCATCGTAAAATTAAAACTATTCTGTCTACTCTACCCCAACATTTATCTGTCAAATTTGTACGTCATATGTCAAGTTGCATAAATTTACCTACCTCACAACTGATCTGTACTTACCTGACTTTTGATGTTCCAGTCATTCATTGTAAAGCATATTGTGAAACACCAAAGCAAAATTGTTTGTAGTTACATACGGACAACTATTTTGATCTCATCATTTGTATATTCAATAAGATTAATTCCACGTTCACTTTTATGTATTTGTATTACTGCTTTTATTTCTCATATGATTTAAATTACACTATAAATAAAACAACAACCAAGTTTCAAGCTTCTTTATTGAATATTTACAGAAGCTTTTGCAAGTCAACATTTATGTTTCAAGTCTATCATCATCAGCAAGAGAAGAGAATCAACAAACAATATCAATTAAAAAAACTTAAACCTAATAAAAAATGCTGCTCCTTCTCTTTCATCCGAAACAAAAACAAAAACAAATGAAAACAAAAAGCAAAAAAAATAATACAATATTAATAATAATGAACTAAATCGAAAAGCTAAGATCATAAATAAGAATAATTAAATAAACCTAAATACACCAGATAACCCTGAAATCCTTTCCTCCGGAACTCTTTCCGATGAAAATAATTTTGTTGGAGCCACCTAGAAAAGAGCAACAAGTACCGATTATTGATGAAGATGTTCTTGAGGCTGGCTGCGGAGCTGACTAAGCCTAGTTATTTCTTCTTTTGGGCTTTCTCAGCAGCCTTCGTGACTTTACCAGCTGTATCCTTGAAGGATACAGACTTAATAACGCCTACAGCTACTGTTTGACGCATGTCACGAACAGCAAAGCGACCCAACGGTGGGAACTCTTGGAAAGATTCAACGCACATTGGTTTGCTGGGTACTAAGTTAACAATAGCTGCATCACCAGATTTGATCGCTTTGGGATTTTCTTCAGTAGTTTTGCCCGTACGACGATCACATTTTTCTTTGATTTCGGCAAATTTGCAAGCAATATGAGCTGTATGACAATCTAATACTGGAGTGTATCCATTGGCAATTTGGCCAGGATGATTCAACACGATTACCTGCGAGAAGAAAAAAAAGATAATTAAAATTTTAGTTACATTAATGAAAAAAATCTCATACCTGGGCCATAAAATCAGCCGCACCCCTAGGAGGATTATTTTTAGAATCACCAGCAACATAACCACGTCGCAATTCTTTCACAGACACGTTCTTAACGTTGAAACCAACATTATCGCCAGGAACAGCTTCTTGTAAAGCTTCATGATGCATTTCAACAGATTTAACTTCAGTAGTCAATCCAGGTGGTGCGAATGTTACTACCATACCAGGTTTCAAGATACCTGTTTCAACTCTGCCTACAGGTACTGTTCCAATACCTCCAATTTTGTATACATCCTGTTAAGAAATATTTATGTGATCCTTCAATATAACTTGATCAAATCTTAAGTTTATTACAAACCTGTAAAGGAAGACGAAGAGGCTTGTCAGTAGGACGGCTGGGTGGTAAGATAGCATCGAGAGCTTCAATAAGAGTCTTTCCTTCACCTTTGCCTTCTTTACGTTCAACAGTCCATCCTTTGAACCAAGGCATCTTATCAGAAGGTTCCAACATATTGTCGCCATTCCAACCAGAAATTGGCACGAATGCAACAGCAGCAGGATTGTAGCCAATTTTCTTGATATAAGATGATACTTCCTTCTTGATTTCTTCGAAACGGGTTTCAGAATATGGTGGTTCAGTGGAATCCATTTTGTTAACACCGACAATAAGTTGTTTGACACCCAAGGTAAATGCCAATAAAGCATGTTCACGAGTTTGACCATTCTTAGAAATACCGGCTTCAAATTCACCTGTTCCTGCAGCCACAATCAATACAGCACAATCGGCTTGTGATGTGCCAGTAATCATGTTCTTAATGAAATCTCTGTGTCCAGGGGCATCAATGATGGTAACATAATATTTAGCTGTCTCAAATTTCCACAATGCAATATCAATAGTAATACCACGTTCTCGTTCAGCTTTAAGTTTATCCAATACCCAAGCATATTTAAAGGATCCTTTGCCCATTTCTTGGGCTTCTTTTTCGAATTTTTCAATGGTACGTTTGTCAATACCACCACATTTGTAGATCAAGTGTCCAGTTGTTGTAGATTTACCAGAATCTACGTGCCCGATGACTACAATGTTAATATGAATCTTTTCTTTGCCCATTTTGAATGTTTTTTATGATGCTGCACGGCAAAAGCTACGAACAAAATAGATTTTAATTGAATTCGTTACAGAATACAATAGGTGGCTAATTAAAGTGACCTTGATGCAATCATCCAGTCAAGGTTTCATGTTATATTAATGAGTAATAAAACAAAAAGGACGTGAGTAATGATTTGGTGAACTAATGTGAACGCCATTTTGTGATGCAATACCGGTAGATGAACGAATTTTTAATAAAAACTGCCGGAATAGAAATAATATTAAATCAATATTTAACAAACATGTTCGGAACTTATTGATTTGCGCATAAGAAAGTTTTTTTTAGGTTTTTTTCTTCTACTAGATAAAAGGGAAACCCCATGCGACCGGCAAGACTTATCAATGTGGGAGGTCATTTTTTTATGTATAAGAAATCTTCATACATGTGATACGCCCATCGCTTAATTTACACTACTAGACTTGTTAAAATAATAAATATCTACTTACATTTAACTTAAATTTTCTTTCTTAGTAATACAGATAAATTAATACACACAATGGAAGCCGGCAGATACCGATCCGCACCGACAAAAGTTAAAATGCCTTGAAGGTAAATTACTAATGTCAAAAAAAAAACAAAATAAACCGGTTTGGGAATCCAACAATAACAATCGAATATAAACAAACCTAACAATTAAAATTTATCAATTGAATTTTCCTTATCAGAAGGGCAGGTCAATGAAGTTTTAAGATATCAATTTTGTGTAAAATACGATTAAAATTTTATCTTTCATTAATACACAAAAACACCAGATAAGACAACGGAAGCTGATGTTTAGTTTTAGAGCAAATATAAATGGAAAATTTAATCGTTTTTCCAGACACTAGACACTCACCTTTTGCATGCACACAAGAAGGCGACGAAAAGGAAACTGCCCATCCGTTGCGCACGCAGGCGGAAATTAAAGGAGAAAATCTGTAGTAGGGGTGTATTGATTTGGACAATTATAATGAAAATAATCAATAATTCAAAAATGTATTGTATTTTATATCTGTCAGATGACTTTAACTGTTGGCAATTTCAAATTAATGATGTCTTACTGATATTTGTATGATAGTTATATCAATCTTGATTAATTTTTCCCGATATATTGTTAGCAACCGCATACAGAACCAATCAGAAGTCGCCTGGGATATGACGTTCCAAAAATATTTTTTTTTCAAAAAGGGCGCAACATTCAAACCCTCTAGTCGTAGCTAAATTATACACCAATCAAGCTAAATACACTAATATTATTTATGAAACAGCATGATGCTACAATAATGGAAAACACTTTATAGAAGAAGAATGTAAGGAAAACACCCCTAAAGTTATTAATCAATTAAGTAAATTAGATGGCATTTTTAAGAACAGGAAGAATACTTACCATCAAATTGCAATAATTATTTTCACATTTTTCTTTATTAAACATAAACTATTTTGGAATAAATGTTCAGCTAGTAATTGTAGATTTATGCACATATATTATAAGAGAAAATCGAGAAAATACACTTAAAATTAAACAAGTGTATTCTATTTAAGCCAGCATTTCAGTTTGTCGGAACAAATCAGGAAAGTAGATCCATCAAAATCCTGAATAAAGATTGATGTATTAAAGGGAATAAAAAGACCATTATAAAATGAACATGTAGTAGAAAAAATCTCATTAAACTACATTTCACGAACAGAAGAGTCATACCTAAAAAGTTTGACAAGTATTCTAATCTTTGCACAAATCCAGTAGCATAACATTCATGCATTACTGTTGATTTGCATACTGTTTGAAATTATGTACTATGCTTGATAAGGAAAGATTTTTGTTTCTAGCTTTTTTTTTGTAAATATGACCATTTCTTGGAAAACAATGGAAAATCAAACAGAAACACATAATTTGTAATCCTGAATATACAAAATGGGCAGAAAGATGCTGTGAAAAAATAAATATGAAATATGAGAAAAAATCCTAGGGCCAACAAAGCTTCCTGAGGAATAGTTTAAACTTTTAAAGCATAGAATTCTTCAAATTATTGCATAATATTACATAAAATTGGAGTAACTTGTGAAATATTGTGTGAAATTACAATAATTTATGAAATATCACACAAAATTAACTTTTAGTGTTTTATAATAAGACATAGCAGTGAGGCATAGCAAAATACACCATTGGTATTATAAAAGATATAGCATATACAATATCTTTTATTGAACAACACATAAAGTTCAAGTTAAATTGTTAGTTCTAGAGAAAGTAATATGTGAAGTACCGATGTCCATTTAAGTGGAAATATTGGATATTAAGATTATTTTCTAAATGAATTTTTTTTAACTTTTATATTCCCATTCAATAAAAGTTACTGTATGCTAATTTTTTTATACACCAATACTGCATTTCTCTATACCTTACTCTGACTTAAAAGTTACATTTACAAATCCAAAAAAGAAAGCAAATGCAAAAAAATAGAAAAATGTTTGATGGCCTATTTATTTTGCACCTAATCAAAAAAACTTGGTGTTTTTCTAAAGTTGTCTATTTAAAAAATAGTTCGTACAACATTTGCTAAAACTGGAAGCAACCTTGAGCATTCCACTTCAAAGTCGTAAATGACAAATATGCAATATGTCATTTTTATACAGGGTGTATTATTTCAGGTAGAGAATATAAACACTACTCGATTCTGCATCAAAAACTATACAAGAAACTCTAGTACCAATTTGTTGTTAACTCTTTGGTTGTGGAAATATTAAGAGTCGAATATTTTTTTATAATTTGCTTGACTGCCCAAAATTATTAAATAAAAGTAACCACCCATAGTTTAGGTACAAGAAAACATAAATCAATCATATTTTTCTCCTATTTACCAACAATTTTCTTTAAAATGGCTTTTACATAATGCAATTGCTTTGATTTACTTGTTTGCAGAAGATATTGCAATACTGTATTTACCTAGAAACATTAATAATAACTACCTGCAATGCTACTAAGGTAACCACGTTAATAAACTTATGACCTATTCTTGCTCTACTTACAATTTTCATACAGCGTTGCAAGTATTAAAAATTTTAAATGACCTTTATTTTGAAAAATATGTGTTTAAGACAAACATTTTTTAGTAGTAGGTACTTCTACTTTTATCTAAATAAAACATAGACAATTCTTCACCTGAGGATGACTTACGTCAAAACCGGTAGTGAAATATAAATTAATAAAAACAACTTAAGGAAGTACCTACATTTAATACCTAAATATAACACCTTAAGCAATGGATCTACACCACAAACATTTTTTGCTCAATTTTTCAAGGAGAATCGAGTGGTGCTAATATTTCAAGTATAAGCAAATCACGGACTGTTTCCACTTCCAGTTGACATCCTGTATAAAGAAACTAACCAATCAAGTAGTCTACACCTACACTGAAGTTGGGTCACCAGCTGCCACTGTATCATCTGCATTTCAATTAATCTCAAACACTAGAGGTTAGCTGCAGTGTTCTGGTATCTGTCTAATACCAGTTAGTCATAGACTCATAAAGCACATTTAGGGACAGTTAGTCACTTACCTCAGTAGAGATTTTGTCAACACACAAATCTAAGTGTTAGCAGAGAATGATGATGATTTCTTTATGGTCAGTTTTGTATTCCACTCCTAACTTGAAAATCATAGGTGGTGATGGAATTTTAAATACATCTTTATGAAAGCCCATAGTAACTGTTTTCGTTATTTCAACAGGAAAACAATTTTGGAGAAAATGAAAATCGCTGAATTTTTGCCTATAACTTGAAAACAAAAGACTGAATGCAAAATTTTATTATCCCCAATGAATCCAACTTGAAAAGTTAGGCCAATATGGTACAAACCCTATCATTCTATCTTTTGACTATGAATACAATGAAAATGAGACACACTGTACAGGGTGGCTCAAATCGGTTGTCATCATGGGGTACTATGATATTTATGTACTTACCTTATTGTTAGTGATTAATAGTATATTTTAATATGTCATTACACTTTGTTGTTTTTTCTCATGTATTTTATGTTATGGTTGCACGAAACATTCTTAACTGTGCTGTTAAATTAAGAATATCATTTACCCATCAGAAGTAGTGGAATTTAATGTCAACATAAAATTTGCCAATCAGGTCACTAGATTTTAAAGTTAACATCATGTTAGCCAATAACAACTTTTATAATGCTTTATGCAAATCGACTTTAAATATGGGACAATCCTATATATACAGAACGTCTGGCAACCCTATGTTTTACATGTTCTGTTAACATCAAGTCTCAATAGTTGATGGTTGCAAGGTTATGTACTTTTGTTTACCCATCAAAGCAATCAGGTGCTGACAGGGCCGCCGAGAGAAAGTTCGGGCCCCGGTAAAGGTTATTTTTCGCCCCCCCCCCCAACAGAAACAGATAGTACTGCAAAAAAAATCAGCCTAGTATACAAATGATGCGCAGAACAGAAATTTAAAAAATTTTCTGCATAAAACATTATTTTACTGTAGCTAAACATTTTTTTAGATAAAGTAGTAAATAGTCAGAAAAATTTCAGTCTTCCTAAATGTTTTATCAACTAATCAACAATTACTATATAATATATGTAACACCCGTAAAACGAAATATATTTTAGTTCAGAACACTTTTACAAGATTTTTCGGATTAACTATGGAACTGCACTGCTCTGTAAGATCTTCGCTAAAATATTTAAAATTTATTTTTACGAAAGTAATAAATTTCAAGTTGTCCCTACATACAAATTATTTTATGGTGAGATTCCCACAATCAACTTCTCAGATAGACCTGTACAAACCTTTTGTCAGTGCATTTGTATCGGACCGTAATAAACATTTTGCACGGCCACCTGTAAAGTAGGCGCTTTACAATTCGTTCTTAATGTCAAAAGTTGACAATTATAAACATTTGCAATAAATTTGACGTATCGATGTTATAATGGCCAT
>VTPC01005425.1:0-42373 GCA_011009095.1 Ignelater luminosus | reverse complement strand
TATCAATATTATAATGAACTCATGATCTTGGTCAACTTCATTTTTTAATCTACCGTCAATGATTTTTCTTTATTATTTTCTTTAAAATACAGCCGTGCAGAAAATATTGTATATAACTATTACAACATTATTTTGAGGGTGCAAATGAATGACAGCAATTCATAAAAATTCTGTTTAGCTTTAGAAATATTATTTTATTTTATGAAAGATTTTAAAATATTAGAACCTCCACTTTTCTGAAGGGCAATAGCAGTTGCAATCCATCCCTTGAACCTGCGTTAAAGTAAAACGAAATATAGCAACTAATTTCAAAATTGACTTATCACACTTATTACAAATTTGAATCGATTTCGCGGTCCAAAACGCTTTGCAAATCCATGAAATGCACATCGGCAAATTAGGTCCTTTGGTCTTTTGCAGACAAATTGCCATGGTTTTACTAAAACTAAATAAAAAAGATAAAGAACTATCTTCTACAGGAATTATACAAGTAAATATTAATAAATTTCTGATAGGAAGTGAAAGTAAAGACAAGTTGAGATAGCTGAATATGCTTTAGGGGATGATTTACAACAAGTCCAAGTAAAGTTCTTACAGTAAACAACACACCTTATTAGGTATCGGCTTAAAGAAGGTTAATTAAGGCGTTAGAACTAGACAGGTAATAAATTCTGGAATTTCCAAATCTGCATTGTAGGCAAGTTTTCTTCAAAAATCATTCATTTTACAATGTTCACCAAAGCTATTGTAAGAGGAAAATTCAGAAAAGAAAAAACAATCTTAATTTTGGTAGTTTTTGAAGTTATCCTGAATATTGAAAAAAAATCAGTCAGTTCCCGGGCCTCTTTAAGACCGCCGGGCCCCGGTAATTTTTACCGCCTCTCCCCCCCTCTCGTCGGGCCTGGGTGCTGGGTATGTTCTCTACATCAATTTTTATTTTCACACTCTAAATGCAAGCAATTTCCAGAATTCAAACATATACAGGGTGTAAAAGTATTGTAACAAACTTGGAGGGGTGAAATGAAGTTCCTATAAACATGGGTCTTAAGCTCAACTGTTCCTGAGGTACAAGATGTTAAAAGTTTCATTTAAATTTTTTTGTTTTTTCAATATTTCAAGAACAAGGTGAGATATCGGAATGAGATTTTCTATGTGCTTGTTACTCTAAGGTATCTACCATTTTACATAATTTTGTGTTTGATATTCTTATTAGAGGTGGGGAAATAGGGGGGGGGGTAGTTCATTACCCCAAAGAAAATTATGTCACTGAAAAACTAAAACATTTCTTTATTTTCAGCATCAACAAATTGATTTGGAAAAAAGTAGCTCTCGTATTTTTCCCATGAAATGCATCACTTTCTAGTAAAATTGGATTCTCCACAACCTCCCAAATTCAACGGCCTGTGGTAAGGCTGTATGTTATTTCAAAAACAAAATTATTAGCATCACATTCCTTTACAGAAATTAAGTCTACTTTGCCATATGACTTTTTTCTCTAAAATGCTAAATGCAGCGTTCTGAAATACAGCGTGTCAGAGGTTTAATTAAAAACAAAAATAGGCAAATTAGACAAACTTAATAAAATGTGGTTTCAATAAGATTTTATTGTTTTTAAATTAATAGCATTTTTTTTTAGAATAGAAACTGAATTTTGAATTATTTGCAACGGTTTTGTTTTCAAGATACAGATACAGGCTGTCAATAGTTATTTATTGTAAGAGTGTTTTAGACAGCATTTTATCTACACAAGAATGTTTAAACATGAGAACACAGTTCGAGCATTTAATTTTCTTAAGTGGATAAAATGCGACTAAAACATGAATGCTATACAATGTTTTATCCACAATAACAAGTCCAATCTATTCGAATTTAATAAAAAAATAAACCGACATTTAAATATAAATGTCATTGTCAATAAGTAACTATGCAAACGCAACTAAAACAGGAACGCAATACAACGTTTTATCCACAACAGTGGAATAAACTAACTTAAAACTCATTCTCGAATTTGATATTTTAATACTTAACAATGTTGTTAATATTATTGCTGTTTAATAAATATAAAAACTTGTAACTTTGGGGAAGCAAAAACCATAAATTAGAAATGAATCTTCTCTCTACATCATGATATTCTAAGGTAGAAAAACTTTAAAAAATGCTAAATATCAACTTAAGATAAATATCTCTTTTTAATTACAGTTTTTTTTGGAATTTTACTTGCCTGAGGATGGTTAAAAACCTATTAGATTTGACCAAAACATGTAGTGAGCAGTTATAATTTAATTTATGTATTAATTTGAATAAATTTTGTGGAGAAGACTTTGAATTTTCTTGGTAATTTTTAAACTAACTTTATTCCACTAGTGGATAAAATGTTAGTTAAAATGGTTCGTAAGTGTGGATAAAAATCCAATTATAAGTTGATTGTGTATAAAATTTTATTTAAAATTTCTTTTTCCAATATTTTAAGAACAAGGTTTTCTACATACTTGTTACTCTTAGATGTTAACTATTCTCTGCAGTCTTGTGTTTGGTAAGATTTTCTGATTCTCGGAATTAACAATCGATTTTGCATTTTCCCATAAAATTAAATATTTCAAAATCTCTCAAATTCCCAAAAACAGGATGTAATAATTCGCATCATTTTCCTTGACAAAAATTAAGCCTACTTTACTTTGTCATATAACTTTCTTCCTTAAAGAGCGTCGTTTTCGAGATACAGGTGTCAGTGTACTTAAAAACAAGAAACATTGTCACCCTGTATCTTGAAAATGGTGCAATATAAGGAAAAAAGTTCTAGAGTAAAGTATGCTTAGTTTCTGTTGAGTAACACAACAGATACTATAGGCTGTTGAATTTGAAAGATTTAATTTTACTAAAAAATTATGCATTCTATGGGAAAGATGCAAAAAGCAACCTTTTTTGTCAAACTGATTGTTAATTCTGAAAATAGAAAAATTCTTTAATTTTTCAGTGGTGTAACAATCTTCTTTAGAATAGGAAGTTAGCTCCTTTGCAATTCCGTGCTTCTGATGGAGATATCAAATGCAAAACTATATAGAGTGGTAGACACCCAAGAGTAACAAATATGTAGAAGATTCTGTGCCAATATCTCACCTTGTTCTTAAAATATCGAAAGAACAAGAAACTTGAAATAAAACTTTGGCACCCTGTATCTCGGAAACGCGTTTCTGGATAGATGTTTATATAAACTTTCTTACTTATTTTCATGAACATACATGCCATTAGAATTTCTGACACAATTTTTTTAACATCCTGTATATGTTCAAACCATTTATTTAATAACAAAAATAATATTCTTTACATAATAAGATTATTAAAGGAATAAATATTTTCTCACAGCATATGGAGGAACTAGAGATGAATAGGAATACTGAAGAAAAATAGTGTATTAGCTAACGAGCATGTGATGGTTATTATTTTAAACAAGGATGCCTTTTGGTTCACGTTGCTATCATCTGACTATAAAATAATCCATTACCTGCAAATCAAATACAATAATCTATCCATAACTATTAAAGAAAAACTGAAATTAACTGATTAATTTTGAACATAATTAATCACTGGTTAATTAACAATAATTACGGTTAATAACCAACTGGTTAATTAACATTGTGCCAACGCTAATTAATGCAGATATGCAGAAACAAATGAAATTAACATAACCTTACAAATTACTTTTTCATGTTTGGGTGTTTCTCTTTGGACATTAATACAGCAATCAGTTAATAAGCAGTGGTGTTTGAAAAAATCATATCGGCCAATTGGTTTTCGAATAATTAATTTTTTTATTTTAATAAAGGTACATTATTAAATTTATGGTAATACATAGATGCTCGAATTGTGCTCCATTGGTTGCTAGGCAATGATAAAACTTATTTTACTTTACTTATCTAAAATGACGATGAATTTCATTTATCATTGCCTAGTAACCAATGGAGCGCAATTCGAGCATCTATTACCATAAATTTAATAATGTACCTTTATTAAAATAAAAAATTAATTATTCGAAAACCAATCAGCCAATATGATTTTTTTCAAACACCACTGCATTCTGGTATTGTAGACCTTTAATTTGATGTGCCACATGCCATATCATCCAATTTAAAATTTTAAAGTAGAGGCTGGAGCTTAAGGGTAGAATCTTAATCGAAAACCTTGTATGTAGTTTAGTCTCCCCCTCCCGGTATAAAAAATGCCCTTGGATTTATTCTGATATCTTTTTTTGGTTTTCAAGATATTTAGGGTGGAAAGTTTTAAAATGATCACTCTGTATAGAACATAACAAAATGCAATATTTTGTAATTCTCACCTTTAAATAGTGGTATTATTAATTTATAATCAGGAAAGTATAATACAATACGCCTTTGATGTATATAATTTAATTTTTTCTTCCCACATTATTATTGATTTCACATGCTCAAACCAATAAAAAGAACAAAACCAAGAACACCCTAAAAGTGCTGCAATAAACTATATTTTTTTAATTTTTTTTATTCAGTAATAATCTTTTTAACAAAATCATATTCAAAACTTCTTTTCTAAATATAGGTACTCATTTAAAAATTTTAAGATTGTGTATTACTGAAATTCATTATAGTATGTACATACCACAGGTTGGCCCCAATGGGTAAATAAAATCATTATTATTCTAGTTTCAATAAAAACAAGGCAGATAATAAATTTAAAATATAATTTCCCTAATTAAAATGAAATACATCTATTTACACCATAAATTACAAAAACTAAATCTATTGTGGTTTACCAACTGATGGCCAAGCTGGCAAATAATTACTCCAACTTCGATTTCCAAGTTCACCTCTAGCAACAATATTCAATTTGTTAGTTTCTTCTGGACTAAATTTTAATATAGTGTTAAGAACAGGCACAAGACGTGAACGTTCATCTCCACTGTTTAACGTTGCAAACTAAAATCAACAATTCATCATACAAATTTATCAGTAGTTAATTATTAATATTACCTTAAAAACAACATTTTTAAGATATTCCAAGTTTTCTGCATGCTTTTCACGTTCCACTGATCTTTGTTGTCTTCTTATTTCTTCTTTTAGTAGTTTATTCATTTGTACATGCTTTGCTAAATCTTGCTCTGTGTCAGCCAACAAAGCAGTTAAATGTGTTACTTTAGCTTCATTTTCAATAAGCTGTTTCTTGATAAAACCTACATCTTGATCACTTTCACTACTTAATAGTCGATCTAAAGGAACCGGGTGGACATTTAAGGAATGCTTGGTATCTACGCTTTCTGACCCTTCACCTTGTTCACGAGGCAGTGCAGGTGGGGATAGTGGAGGCACTTCTGGTGCAACAGGGGCAACTTTTTCCATCTTGCTTTGTAGCTCTATTATTTCTCTGTTATGACGGACTTCTTGTTCTGATAATTGTTGACGATAGCACTGGGCTAATGTTTCTGCATGTACCTAAACAACGAACCATAAAAAACTAAATAAATACACAAAGTAAAAACTGAGTTTACTTTTAAACCTCTAACTGCTTCTGCATGTTCTACTATAGATTTCTGATGTTTACTCGAAAGCATCTCTTGTTGTTTCTTTCGATCTTCCAATTCACTTTCTAATTGTTGCTGTTTTATTTCAATTTGTTCTTTTTCAATCTTCAATTTTGCATTTTCTCCCATTAGTTTTTCTACAGTATTTCTAAAAATCATATTAAACATGAAATTTAAAAATTGCTTAAAATACTATGTATAAATTATTAATTACTTGAATTCATTAAGCTCTGAAGATAATATGGTGACTTGTGCCTTAAAGCTTGCAACTTCTTCTGACAGTTTCTCTTCTAAACCAATATCTCTCGTTTGATTTTGACGTAAAACGCTTTGGGCTCTCACTTTATAACTTTGATATTCAGTTTGTATCTCTTTTAATTCATCTTCTTTTAACTTTAAGTTATCTTGAATTTCTCGAAGTTTTTGTTCCAAACCTAAATTTTGACTTCTCAAATATTCCTTTTCAGATTTAATACCATCATATATTTTTTGATTTTCTGCTACAATTTTAGACAATTGTGTTGACAAATCTTCATTCTCGGCTCTACAATTTTCTAAAATACGAGTTAAATCTTGAACCTTATCATCTTTTTGAATTACAATAGATTCTAAATCACTTATACTCTTTTTATAAGCTTGTATTTCATTTCTTGCACTACTTAAATCCGATTCTTCATTTTGTATACGTTCTTCAAGTAGACGATTCTGTTCTTTAACAGTATTAACAGTACTTTTTTGAGAATCCAGTTGGTTCTTTAGTTTGGTTATTAATTCTTGCTTTTTATCTAATTTCTGAGTTAAGTCTTTTAAACTACGTTCATAATCTTGCATTTCTAAATTCAAAACTGATTGCTTTTTGCATTCATTATGAGATTCTTGTAATGAATTCTTAGTGCTGTTATGTTTTTCAATCTCGGCTTTAAGTGATTTATCTTTTGCCTCTAATTGAGTGTTTAATTTAGATATTTGATTTTCAAAATCCTTTTTTAACAGATTATTGGCTTCTAATTCTTTTTTTAGGTTTTGCACTTTACTGCTAACCTAGAAAAGAATGATTTGGTTTTTAATGGTGTAAGATACATGTTAATGGGTACTGTGTGTACAAAAAGTTTCTTAATCAAGTGACCTTTGAAAACAAAGCCCGTGATTAATCCATTCAGATACTATTAGATTGTCATTTTTGTTTTTACTTTTGATATTTGTTAAACTGAAATTGATTGGTTAATCATTACAAATTAACTTCAAATTAAAAACTGGTGGGTACTTTTGGACTGTAAACCATTAATTTATATTAAATTTCAAACAAAGTGTTCTGATTTGTAAAGCACATTTCACACTATCCTTTTTTGTCTAGGTTCTATTTTGAGTTTCGTTTGAGAAATTTCTAGCCAATTCTAGTAAAATGTGAATCTGAAACTGTCTTTCGATTTTGGTTTGAATTTCTAGTATAGAAATATATGCCAAGTTCTATTTTTCTATTCGAGTTTCATGCTATGTTGTAGTATGCATGGGCAGAAAGTCATTCAACTTTAGTGCCAATCTTTACCAAAGTTGAGGTCAAATATGTGCGTGTTACTCATTATTATTATAACCTATAAAAATATTTTAATCTCGCTTGCAGCTTGTTGTTGAGGTTATAGACTAAAATCACTACAATGTTCCGCACAGCTTTTGTCGAATACTAATTTTGTATAGGTCTAGTGACCACACTGCCATGCTCGAAACATATCGAATGAATCTGGTATCATACGATTATTTAAAAATTTGCGGGATGAAAATCGAAAGAAAGTAGAATTGAAATCGAACAAGCAATCTAGCATAATTCTCGACAAAAAAAGTATAATGTGAAACATGCTGAAGGAGTAGATGGTGCAAGCTCTACTTGTACATCTCAAATGGTGGAGCACAGGGAACTTTTGTTTCATGTAATGGTTATCATTTTTTCCAGTTTGCAAGTTTGCACATAACCTCATCTAATGTACATTTTGCAAGTTGAAACACCAACTTTATTAAAATTTAAGTTCAAATGGAGCCGGAAAAATTGTAATACAAATGTAAATTCTAAATAATTCATGGCCAAAATACAGAACAGGAGAAAGAAGTTGCTTCCTATCATTCTCCCTTGTTTAAAGGTTATATATGTCGTTTTGTTTTCTGAACACAAGACTATTTACTCCACTCCTTTTACTCTGCAAGTTCATTAAATCAAAATCCTTCAAAGGCTCTTTTGGTCATGTGCTCTTTGCTTTGTTCCAAAATGCAAAACCGAACCTTATCTTTCATTGTGAACATTAGTATGCACATAACCTCAAATAAACTGATAATTAGTATTCACATCTACTTTTGACACTCCTTGTGTTCTAGAACAAGCAGCAATTAAAAGTGCTGATTGTGAAAAGTTCCTGGATGTTCAACAGCAAATGTCAATTTTAAATTGAGAACAGTCTCAAGTTGAAGTTGATTGATCTCAATTTGAAATTGATTGGACTCAACTTGAAGTTGACTATTATCCAAGCAAGAAATCCTGACCCCCCTGACTGAGATTTTCTGCATTTCTTCAATTTTTACGAAAATTCTACAGTTCCTCAATAAACTATTTGTGGTTAGAATATATAATTTTCATTTTTATCTCGTAATTTGCTTTTGTTTATAGCAAGTAATCAAGAACTTCTTCAATATTTCTTCAAATATGCAAATTTGAGTGGGACACGATTTTCAATGAAATTTAAAAATTTCGTTTCTAAATTCGTACATTCTGTTGGCCTGTTGCCATGTTCCCGTAACTTTACAGGACATGTTATACAGGGTGACTGAAAAGTCGTTCACCAGCCTATAACTATTTTATTTTTAAAGATATGAACAAAATGGACAGGAGAAAGTTGTTTGATGTAGTAAGAGGCATAATATCGTGCATTGAAAAAAACCCAATGCCTACTGTTTTCGCGTAACATCAACTAACTTTAAGTGTTTAAATGAAACACCCTGTATATTTCTCAAAATTCTGAATACACCTGAAATTCTCTTTTCAACCATATAATATACTTAAAAATTTTCTTGAAGTCTTGGCCTGCAAGATTACCCGATTTATCAATTCTGGATTACTTTTTTGGCGCTTTTTAAAGCATCATGTTTATGTAACTCCATCAGCAAGTCTAAATGAGTTGAAAAATAAATTTTTCTGCTCTGAGAATTAAATTATGCCTAGAGCATTGTAACATTTCTGGCGTAACTAATGCTATAGCAGCAGTCATTTTGTTCATATCTTTAAAAAATTGTTATAGGCTGGTGAACGATTTTTCAGCCACCCTGTGTATGAAATCAACTTAGAATTTTCTCTTGATTACAAATACATAATCATTATTTCGATATCTCGAATAGTTTTTGAGATAATCAATATTTCTTTTTTAATTATTCATTATAACTTTAGTATTAACTAACAAAATAGTAAAATAACTAGATTTTGACATAGAGAAATTTCCTTAAAATCTTTCAATATACTGCAATGATATATGTATAGAGTGAGTCATAATTCGGTTTAAAAAATCGAAGCAAAGCTGCTTTAGTCCGAAATAAAGGAATTAAATAATTACAGTATTGTATCGATTATAAGACACCACCAATTACAATTATTTTTCTAAGCTAGAAGTAAAATAATAAAAAAAAGTCAATAAATACTTTATCATAAAAATAAAAATAAACTTCATTGCAAAAATGAAATATATATTGCATATTTACGCACTTTGATCATCAGAATCAGAAACATCAGATTCAGTTTCTGATTTTTCTGAATCACTTGTTTCTGAATCATTGATTGCATTTTGCAAGTTTTGACGCCTACGCTTTTTTGATTTTTCCAAAAGGTGTCAATAGATGGTTGTCCATCCACAATCAGGACTCATACTCCTTCCTTAAATAATCCCTAAACGGTTTGTTAATTGAAATGTCAAGGGATTACAATTGGCTAGTCATGCCACCAGGAATTGCATTGCCGATTTATTGAAAGTCATAGTTAGATTCTTTCTCAACTGAATCACGTGGTGCTGAAAGCTTTCTGTTCAAAATTAGAAGGAAGTTTTTGACAAATAGACAAATACACAATGCATGAATAGTTCATACCAACCTCTCATTGCTTTAAGTTTTCCCATGTATTCTAAAAGTTTAAAAAACTTCTACTAGTGCTTTGAATTGATTGTTTGACATGTGATAGGCAATCTCTTTGCACGTCATGCAATAATAAAATGAAAACTTCAACTACTTGTGGATATCATCCTTTCTTGGGTGCCCTAAAGCATTTGGTATTTGCTTTGCAACATTACGATCATTTCTCCAACAACGAATATTTGCTTCACTAATGTCAAATTTACATCCTGCAGCTCTATTTCCATGCTCTAACAGTTACAATAAGTTTTTGTTTAAATGCAGCATCATAGTGAATTTTTTTGAAGGGCATTTTAAACAACAATTATGCGCTCAGCTTTATTAAAAAATAATCGGGATTGATTGTCACCAAGTGATGACTGTATCCCAGCAGTGGCCACTAGCTCAATCCCATGAATACATAGACGTCAAAATACAAAAAAGCATGCATCTTATAATCGATGTAATATGGTATATCCTGGTGTCAAAATACTTGTGGCCAAAGGTGGGCATTTTGAATATTTGTTATAATTGTTAATATCATTGTTTAGTTTCTGCTCAAGTTTGTCTTTATTTTGATGTTTTGCTCAGATAATAGTCCAATTTAAAACTGATTATTTCAAATTGAAATTGATTCATTTATTAAAGCTTCATTCACAATACACAAATTAGTAATTAGAATTAGTAATTACACTTAGCCGTAGAACCTTGTAAGCTTTCATAACAATATAATCATTCAGAATCAAAACAATTAGTAATTATACTTAGTACTTAACATATAAGCTTGCAAGCGTTTTCGTTAATTTACGTACTAATTGAAATTTTTGACATGCACATTTTCGTAATTTCTTGCTTTCTTGTTTGTATGGCGCGATGTCGCACGTGTCGCTCGTTCAGTCATTCATAACCTCTAAAATCTGGAAGCCCTCAAGTGTTTAGAAAAAATGATTTTTGAGCATTTTAATTTTTTTAAAATTTTGACGTTATAAGAGTTACATGCACGTTATATTTTTCACGAATTTCATGTCGTTACATAAGAAAACTGCAGCTGCTTCTTATGAATGGCTCATAGAGAGTGCAGTTAAATATTGACTAATTGCTAAGTTAATTTTAACAATGTGAATGCAAGTTTTCAAAGATATTCCAAGTATAATTACAAGTGCTAATTCTAATTACTAATTTAGGTATTGTGAATGAAGCTTTAGGGACCCTAAATAACTTTGCTGCTGCAGCTGTCACAACATTGTGCATGTATTGCACTTCTCTTTTTGATTGGAAGCTGAGCTAAATTAGAGGTTAGAAAACCACCCCCATCCCTACCACTACTTTTGACAGTGCCGACAGCAGTTTTTAAGAAATTGTTCTCTACTGAAACCTAACATGTGCTGACAAAATTTCTGCTAAATTAAGTGGCTGAGCATCCCTGAATGTATCCATTCACTTATGATTAGTCAATGTGGATTATGTCTAATGCATTATGATTTGATAGTGGCAGCTGTTTAAGTCTTAAATTAACACACAATGTGTCGTCCAGTGCTAAGAATTCAGTGAATGGTAAATGCCAACATAAATCTGGTGTGCCAGGCACATCCTTTGATACTGCACTTTTTTATGATTGTTAATATACAAATACTTGTACTGTGCAATAAAAGAAAAAACCAAAGACAAAGAGGGCCATGACTTGTGCTATGTGGCAGTATTCTTCGCAAATATCTATTGTTTTATTCAGATTTGAATTTATAATTTGTCATAATGAAATGTCAAATTGAAAGAACTGCTATCTGCTCTCTTAGCAGTGTTGTCACATGGTACTGGTCATGACCTACTTCGACTTCGCTTTTTTCCGATTGCACTAATGAAATAGATTATTGAGACCAAAGCAAATAACAAAAGATCAAAGTTGTATAAAATATAAATGAATCAAATTCTTTTGATCACATGGTACTTATTAACTATTAGCAAAGCTAGAACTTTAAATAAGCAGTTCATGAACATCCGTCCTGCATATGCACCCTATGCAAGATCGGAAGAAAAGAAAAAAACAAAATAAACTACAAATTAATAATAAGTATACTCCGTTCACAATCTTTATTGATCTCGCTTGGTCATCTCTTATATTGTAATTTAATTAAGACCTTTGAGGTTAACATTCTTTAGTTCTTATAGTTATATTTCTATTTCAAATGCATTGCTGCTGTTAATTGTGACATTGACAGTAGTTGTTATAGATCAGAGGGATCATTAGGACCAGTCATATAAATTAAAACTTCAAGGCTATCAACTTACAAAATTAAACCATGGCCCAGTAAATTCCATAAAGATCAAGAACGGAGTACACGCAAAAACCAAAACTAAGACCAGGAACAATTAAAGAACAAACGAAATATTTATCTTACCTGTTTCTTCCAATTATCAGTATTAGTTTTCTCCTTATTCATTCCCTCGATATCTGCTTTCAACTTCATTATCAACTCATCGTTATCAGCCAACTGTTTTTTGGTATTGCTTACATCCAAAGCAGCTGCATCTAATTTCTTTGAAAGATCTTTAAATTCTTTTTTAGCTTGCTCTAATTCGTCTTGAAGTTTATCACATTGTGACTGTAAAGTTTGTGTGGTTTTAATACTAGATGCAAGCTTCTGTTGAATATCAGCTTTCTCACTTTGTTCCTTTTTCAATTCATTATTTAAATCACGAATTTTTCCTTTTAATTTTAATGCCAATGAACGTAACTTTCCATACCGTTCCTCCCAAGATCCTTCCAAGTCTTTAAGTCTATTTGCCTCTTCTGTTCTTGAAATTGTTGAAGTAGACATGGTTTCACTTTCAGCATAACTCGCTTCTTGTGATGTGTCAAATGAATGTGTAGTAGTTAATTTTTCTTTGAGTACTGATAATTCATTTCGAAGTTGGGCTATTTCTTCATCTTTCTATTTTTAAACACCAAATTTACATTACAAGATTAAAACAATTAACATAAGAAAAGCTAACCTCACCTTAACAATCGTTCCATGCATTTCATTAAAGCTAGAAGAATGCTGAGTTAAAGACTGGTTCTTAAGTAAATTTATATCGTATTCTAACTTGCTGATGATCTCTTCTTTTTGACGTACCATTTCTGTTAATTTGCTTGCCTGTGATTCATATACCTTTACATTTCTTAACAGTTCTTCACAATATTCTTGCTGTTTTGATATGGTTTCTCCTCGTTCTTTCAGTACTTGATTCATTTCATTCATTTCTGACAACAATTCAGCATTCTCCCTTTTAATTACGCTAAGCTGATCATCTAACTCATTCGCTTGACTACCACAATCATTCGTGGATGCTTTTACTTCAATAGTCTTTTGTTCTAAGGCAGTATTTTTTTCTAATAAAATCTTATTTTCTTCGACAAGTTTTCTTATTTCATTAGCTGATTGTTCAGCTAATTTTACTTCAGTAACTTTTAATAAATCTAATTCCTCCTGTAATTTATGAACTTTATTACTTAAATTAGAAATCTCATTTTGATCCCTTTCAAATCTATTTTGAAAGTCTTCAATTTTTTGTTTTAAATTATTATTTTCAAACAGAAGAGTTCCATATTCTTCAGTTTTTTGCTTATGATTTTCTACCAAATCTTGGTGTTCAATTTTTAAGTTGTTTATCTCTTTTTTTAATTTATCTGAATCTTCATTCAAATTTTTATTTTTATCTAATAAGTTTTTTACTTCATTTCCTAGAGATTCTAATTCATTTTGTTTTTGTTGAAAATTTTGTGTTAAAATTGAATTTTCTTGGCGAAGATCATTTAAGCAACTCTTTTCTTTTTCTTGCTCATCTTTAAGTATTTTTAATTCATCCATTAAAGAACTAGATCGTTCTAAAACTGAAGTTCGTTCTGCGCCTAATAACTCCACTTCCTTTTGGAGTTTTTCCATTTGTTGAGTAGACTTATTCAACTCTTCTATTAAATATTTATTGTCTAAAGTCAATTTATCAACTTGATCATCTGCACATTTAAAACATTCAATCTGCTGTTTATAAGATTCATTTTCGGCTTTAACTTGTAATTTTTCTTTTTCCAATTCTTGGAACCGCGTTAATACATTTGTAGAAAATGATGTAAGTTGTTTTTCCCATAATCTTACTTGCTCTACATACTTTCTAAAGTCTTCTAAAACTACAGTTTTCTGCTGTTTAAGTATTTTCACATCACCAGCAAATTTAATAATTTTGGAATGATAGAATTTTAGTTTATCTTTAAGTTTTTCATTTGTATTTTGCAAATCTGAAGTAACACCACTAGAAACAATCTGATTGTCGGATAATTTATTAGACATAGTTATTACATCTTGTTTTAGTTTTTCAACTAAAGCTTTGTTTTTATGAAGCTCAGTATTAAGGTCATCAGCCGTATTTAAATAGTTTTCATTTAGCTTGTTTTTCTCTTGAATTGTTAGTTTCAAATCATTTATAAGAATTTCAGCATTTTTATAATTACCTTTTTGTGTTTCAATAGCTTGACTCAATTCATTCTGCTTATCCTCTAATTCATTATTTTTTTCTTTTAATTCTTCATTAAAATGCTTTAGATTCTCGTTGCTTTTCTTTAGCTCATCTAATTCAGCCTTTAAAGCCTCGATTATCTTTATTTTCTCGTCTAAATTATTTGAAACATCATTCTTCTTTTCTAGCTCTAGTAACTGCTGCTGTTGTAACAATCCGATTTGTTTCAGTTCTTCAGTTTGCTTTTCCAAACTATCTAAATGTGTTAATAATTGTTCATTTTCTTCCGTTAGACGATTGACTTGACGTTTATAACCCTGATTTTCTGTATCTAGCTCAATTATGTTACTTTCTGCCTTGCTTAGGTTTAGTTCACAATTTTTTAATTTATTTTGCAATACATCTTTCTGATTTCCAACTTCTTCCAATGCTGTTACTAGTTCTAGTTTCTGTTGGGTTAATTTTTCTAATACTTCTTCAGTAGCACCTGTACTTGTTTGAGTTTCCAACTTTTGTTTTAAATTGTTATTTTCTTCAATAAGTAAATTTTTACTTTGCTTAGCTTTTTGTAATATATTAAGCAGTCCTCGATATTTTGTTAATATTTCTTCCTTTGGTAAATCTTCTAAAGCTAATTTTTTTGTTACATCTACGGACGTATCCATTATTTAATAATCTAGTAATACCACTGGTTGACTATTTTAAAGCATTTCTTGTAAAAAAATATAATTCTCTGGAAAATATCTAAAACTCGATATTTATGTACCTAATAATGAAATTTTCACGTAAATCACACGTATTTTGACAGTTTTGACACATCTGCAAGCATTGCGCCGTGCCATGCCGTGCTACTGCTTGCGCACGTTGCGCACATCATGCATTTCAATAATAATAAAAAAAGAAATATACAGGGTGTTTTGGAACAATACTAACAAACTTCCTCGTGGCAAAGCTAGCATTTAATTGGTTTTGCTGAGTTCAGTTTTGTTTAGAAGTTATTGATATTAATTTAAAGTTGAGAAATTATTACAAAGAAACGTTCTTTCAATAGTCACTCTTTAAATACTACTTAAAATATTTGTTTACATTCATTTAGCTTTTATTAAGAAAATTTTGCCAAATCTTGTTAATAAAAGTTTTTATTTACCTAAACATTAAAAAACTGTCATCGGAACCAACTCTTCTTCAAAGTTTTTAGCGAATAGTTTAATCAACATGAAACGTCGTAATTACCTGTACATAAATGATTAACATTTTTTAGATATAAATAAAACAGACAATAAATTGAAATGGACCTCGCATACCGTATATATTTCATATACTTTGTTTACAACCCAACAATGTCGAAGACGAGGTGTGCCCAAGAATAAGGAAGGAGGTAGCTAGAGGGAATATGATGGACGTAAGTAAGGTTAGTTACGCCATAAGCGCAATGCTGTGCTGGAGGGAAAGGTCAGAAAATATCGGAGTCAACATGCAGTCGAGGAGGAGGAATCGAAATTAATTTTGTTATTGATATTTGATATCCGATTTTGAATATTGTGCAGCCCTAATCAAGACTTCAAGAGCGTGTGTATTCATTTCAATTACTAATGAAAGTATAAGCGAGTTTGCTGGGTAAGGTAAAATTAGTAGTTTGCGTTAGTTTGAAGTAATAGATGCGAGAATATATAAGAAAAGTAAAAGCTGTTTTACATTATACTTTTTTCGGCTAAACTATTTACTAAACTAGTTACTATACCAGATTGCATACTATATTGAACTTAAATTTCCCGCCTCTATTTAGGAGATTTTAAAGATAGCTGCCGCAGCTGCCAAAGTTGTTGCCAATGTTGCCAACATTATATTATAAATACATAAAAAATTTCAATTCCATTGATCAAGAGCGCATCAAAGTTATTAGTTATAAAAAGTTGGTACCACTGAAAATCGCTCTAATGCGCAGGTCTAGATCTAGGTCTACAAACTTGGCTGAAAAATAGGACAGGACCCAGTCATAGTTTATACCCTACAGAATCAGTTGGATCACTCAGAGCGGTTTTTTTGATCTTTCGTGTTCCTGGTTTTCGGTCTGCGCACGCTAAATTGTAGACCACGCGCTTGTAGGGGAGGTTATATATGCAATTGATATTCAAATTTCACAACTAATGTAACTTACCAACACTTACAGAACATGCAAGTTGATTTCATTTAAATAATACAATCTTTTATGAGATTATTTCTTTGAAGGTTAAGGTTAGGTTTTTAACCCACTACTTCAGGTGGTGCCAAAACCACGTGTTCGTCGCTTGATTGGTTTGTTTCTGTATAATCTGACAATTTTACCCAATCAAGCGACGATCACGTGGTTTTGGCACCACCTGAAGTTAGGTCACCAGCCGCCACTGGAAAACAGTGTTCTGCGCATAGACCGCGAGTTTCTTGAAGTAGAAGACAAAATGTAGGGAAAGTGATCCAACTGATTCTGTAAGGTATAAACTGTGACCTAGTTTAAATCTAGAATCTAGCATGAAAACTTGGAAGCAATTGTTCTGATTTACATTATCCAAGTCGAGCTAGTTTTGAATTTAGTCAAAGTTCTAGACGAAAAAAAGTATAATGCAAAACGGTCTAAAGATATATAATCACAAGAAAGCATTTAATAAGACAGCATGCAACACAAGTGAGATGAATAGTCAACTCTCCCAAACGTAAGCTGCAATTACAGAAAACGTTCCTACTTCAGTATGGTATGACGTCTTTAATTTTTACGAGAAAGCCTACTTGAATATACTTCTCCTAGCTCAAGCTTACTTATGTGCGCGAGAAAACGTCCAGTGACTCTGCTTTTCTTGTTAGCAACTTAACCGTTGAGGTCTACTAAACGCGTCCAGGAGTCGTTTCCTAAAATGGATTTATGGAAATTTACACATATATTATCATTTTAGACAGGATATATAGTTAATATCCATTAAAAATTTTTCCCGTAATATGATAACTAGAGAGTTATAAAAAAATAAAATAATTTTTCTTTACTAGTGGCATCACAGTTCGTCGGTAGATGGTCTGTGCAAATAGTAGAGCTGACAACGTTGCAATCACGTTGTTTTGTTTTTGCTGTCATTCGTTAGTTGTCGGGTTTTTCCGCTTTGTCAAATTCAACCAAAGATATTACAAGTATTTGTATTTTTTACGTCTGTTATTGACTATTGTTTTGTGGTTTAGTGGTTAGCTTATTTGTATAAAACTTTGTAAATATAATATATAATATATATAATAACATAATACCGCATAACCTCAACAATTTGAAAATTCAAACTTCTGAGCGCTTTCTATAATCCGACAGCATCCGCATCCGGCGCTCTCGTTTTCAGCTTTATCATATTGTCAAGGACTTGTGACGTCACAGGAGTGGCGGAAAAAGTTTTTTTGAACTTTAAATTGAAACAAAGTAGTGAAAATAGAAGCAGGAAAAATCTGAAAAAAAACAGCGTTAATTTAAAACGAAGGCAACCCAAATAAGCAAAAATAATAATTAAGTAATTGATAAGAAAGAGATAGACTGGTTTGTTTGATCCTCAGGCGCGCATTCTCTGGTTAACGTATCTGTCAATTTATAAATAATTAGGTTAGGAATTATTTGACAGGTAGTACATTGTCAAATACGCATATGATTGACAGGTAAAACTCAATTTACACCATGAAAAATTCCAGCTCCTGTTTTTATTAAAATCAACTGTATCAGCGTCATATCTTTCGTCATGTGCTGTATAAAATAATTGTGAATCCCAGTTCCGGTCGGTGGTTGGCAAACTCCTTACAAACCCAAAAAAAAAGAACAAGAAGCACCATGACATAAATAAACATGATAAACACCATAATTCTTTTGTCTATGGCTGCGCCTATGATGGGGCATTTTATTATTTTTATTTATTATGTATGAAATTTTTGTTCACGAACTCATGAGTAATTATAAAAATCTAATAATTTTCTCTTTTGATTCTCTCCAGTAAGGTTGGCAACACTGACTGATGCTGACACGCTGACTGATGAATAGCCTGAAAGCGCTGAAAAATCCCGAAAAACTTTTAACGGGAAACAAAAACGATAACCTAACCTAAAATTAGGGCAAGGCTATAACCAAATAATCTTATTCTTTGTAATTTGTAAATCTTTTTTTTTTGTCTATATAGAAAGAAAAAGTTATTTGGTGGAAATAATATGTAGGAGTCTTCATATTGAAATTAGGTTATTGAAAGTAGGCGTTAGGAGCAAATTTTTAGGTCATTAAGAAGATATTAACTTACAAGCTATGGATGATTTTATGAACACCGAAATATCTGACCGCGATTTAGTAATAGCCCTAGTAGTAGTAGTAGTAAATCTCTTGTATAAGTGGTTTTCTTTTAGATATTGCAATGGTTAAATACTGCAAGTTTATCACAAGATAGTGCAGAAAAACTTGAGCTCTTGCATAAATTGCAAGAATTCTTAACACGTAAAGTGCCAAATCTTCTACCCGAGTTCCTCGATAATGTTTTAAATTTTACGACAGATCTGAGTGCAGATGTTAAGAAAGCTTTGGTAGGATTTATTGAAGAAGCATGGTGGGTAGATTGTTTATTAATGCAGATTAGTTTTATATATTTGTCTACTTTCTTAATAGCAAGGTAAACGAAAGTCTATTAACAAAGGTGATGGTAAATCTCCATATGCTACTTTGTGTCGAAAGTATACCTGTACAAAAAAGAGTCATTCAAGCTACTATAACTATATATCGAAAAATGTTAAGTTGGTTATGCAAAGCCCCCATCATCACTCAAGAAATGGAGCAGGCATGGAATCAATTAAATATGATAAAAGTAGAAATTGCTAATATGATAGATAGTGATAACGATGGTGTGCGCACAAGTTCAGTAAAATTTCTAGAATGTGTTGTTTTACTGCAAACATACCCGGAACAGCTTGAAAACAGATCACCAAATGATTTTTCACTCGAAGATGTCCCATTAACATTAAAAATAGCTAGAAGAAGAAAACTTGAAGAAGAAGCAAAGTAACTATGATATTTAGATGAGTTTATTAATTATTTATGCATTACTTTTTTAGTAAAATCTTTGACTTGTTAATAAAATTTAATGGCTCACAGCATATTAGCAGTGCCAACTTGTTTGCTTGCATTGGTGCACTCACGAACATTGCTAAACATCGACCTGAATTTATGGGAAAGGTTGTGTTGGCTATTGAATTATTGCATTCCAATTTACCTCCAACATTAAGCACAACACAAGTTAATTCTATTAGAAAGAAATTAAAATCAGAACTTAGCTCACTCATTAAACATCATGCCGCTTTTGAATATATAGAAAATATCAGTGCAATGTTAATTGACTTAGGTAAAATATATTTTTAAAATTTGATATTGGTAAATATATGTATTTATTTTTCTAAAGGATTTACTCAGCAAGAAGTTCAGAAATTAATACCAAAAGCAGATGAACGCAGAAGATATACAAAGCGTGTTATACAAGAAGAATCATCTCATCAAATTAGCAAGAAAGCTAAACTCGATTCTTCCTCAAACTCTGATTTAAATGAACAACTACAAAAGCTTGCAACAGATACAAATGAAAAATATGTTCTAGAACATTTAAATATTGATGTTGCAGTGCAGTTAGTACTATCCACAGCACCAAAATTGCCTTCAGTAATACCTAATCAGTTTAAAATTGATTATGCAGCTTTTATGAAAATGGGACATGTTGGTGAACTTAAAGTATTAGGAAAAATGTTAGCCATACAATTACTGGAAGCTGGAATTGGCCCAGGAGCTGATGTTTTAAAGAATCCGCCAAATCAGAAAGAAAAGTCACCTGAAGTAGAGTCGAGCAGTAGAAAGAGAGAATTAGATGATGATGATAAAGAGAAGGTTTGTGTTATGATTTGTATTATTTGTAATAGTATTAAGAAATTTTGTTATATTTACAGCCTAATAAAAAGGAACGTGTTAAAGTTCCTCGAATAAAGACTTTAAAGTTGACAGAAATAACTAAACCTTTAGAAAAGAATACTAAAGAAAGGTTACTTCTGGGAGCAGTAGAGAGAATTTTACTTGCTGATAAAACAGGAGCAGGACAGCTAAGACAAAAAATTATCATTACTTTAGCTTCATCATTTAATGAATCTGTTCGCACAACTATTCTTTCATTTCTTCTTTCTGATCTTAGAACACATTTAGATACAGCTTTGGCTTGGCTGTTTGAAGAATACAGCATAATGCAGGTAATTACAGATCCTTTTGTTTTACTTCTTGATAACTTATTTTATTTTCTATTTGTTTTAGGGTTTTACAAGGTTACCCGCCCTTAGACGTGATGGTAGATTAGATCAGGGTTACAATAATCTTTTAAATGCTTTTGTGAATGCTTCAGCATCTGATGCACTTGTTATTTCAAGGTTGTTATTAGAAGTGCCAATGATAACAGATCAAGCTTTGGATCAATTATGTGCTATATGTTCTGATGAAAATCGTTGTGCATGGGCACTAGGTCTTTTAAAAGATTTAATAATAAGAAGGCCTCCAAAACAGTCTGTGTTTCTCAATGCTCTTCTCACTCATACAACGCATGAATCAAATGAAGTTCGTGAATATACAATAAATCATATCTTGGATTTATATAAAAGGCAAAATTTAAGAGGAAGTATAGAAAAGTTTATTCGTCTGCATTTAGATTTCTTACGATTAGCACAACCACCTCTTAGTTTATTTGGGGAAACTCAAGGACGTTTAATGGGTACAGATTCTTGGAATGATGATTTAGTGCGTGCATGTTTGCTGCCTTATGTATCACTTTTGCCAATGAACGAAACACTAATTCATGATCTTGCTAAAGTATACATTCAAACAAATGCAGATATCAAACGTACTATTTTACGTTTATTAGAAACACCCATTAGAACAATGGGTATGGACTCCATAGAATTATTGAAACTAGTTGAAGAGTGCCCAAAAGGTGCAGAAACACTTGTTACTAGAGTTATACATATTTTAACTGATAAAGGTCAACCAAGCTCTCAACTTGTACAACGTGTTAGAGATCTTTATCAGACACGTGTGTCCGATGTGCGATTTCTTATTCCAGTACTTAATGGTTTAACAAAGAAAGAAGTATGTGAGGTAATGTTTTGTAAATAGAAATTAATTAAAATCATTGCAGGTAATAGCTGCGTTACCAAAATTAATTAAATTGAATCCAGTTGTTGTAAGGGAAGTTTTTAATAGATTATTGGGTTTACATGGTGATAGTCCTATTACTCCTACAGAATTATTAGTGGCTTTGCATCTGATTGATCCTAGTAAGGCTGACCTGAAAACTACTATGAAAGCTACATCTATGTGTTTAAATGAAAAGCAGGTATTATGTTAAATTATTTTAGGATCATGTAATGTCGGTCATCTAGTTTAAAGTACAGGATATGCAGTTATGAACTTCATGGAGCACTCTACTATGTTAATAAAATGAGTGTTATATACAGAGATTTTCAACTAACAGTGGATATTATGCATCATTATTCTCTTAAGGGTTCAAAGCCCATAAGTGTGCAGTCTGCTTGAAAGTTCTTCAAGCACTGAGTTTTAAACGATCAACAATCCAGTGTTATTTTTCAACTGCAACCTTGCTACAGCACTGAATTATAACAATTAAAATCATGAGTTCACTTTACAATTTTTAATTTTATGTTCATATAAAAGTTCATTATAAGTCAAGCCTCAATTATTCTTTTCCATTTTTTTTAAACCATGGAGACATGGGGAAATAAATTAATAAAGTTTAAATTTTTGATGATAGCTGACGTCATTGACCATTGCAGCTGTAGCCACAAAAAAGCTACAATAGCCTACTTCACCTCTTTTTGTTCTGTAATAAGAGAGATGAGATGTTATCAGTTGTTTCAGAATAGATATTCAGTTGTTTTTGATTTGTTTCCAGCTTTAAAATAAAAACAAATTTTTTTTGTTGTAACTTCTTAGTTTTAAAAGATAAATACATCAAACCTGGTATTGTTGGAAAGGAAATTAAGAGCACTTTCTATTAACGGCATGGCCTCCTATGACTTGCATTAAAAAAAAATAATTTGAGGTTATATCGCCAATATTAAAAAGTATAATCGAAAATCTGATAGTTTATTAGTAATCTACATAAAAAAGTACCTTACAAATGTCAAAGAATTATTAACCTATCTCTTCAAATAAAAAAATTATAAAGAAATGAAGAAATTTAAAATCCTTGATCATGTCAATTTTATATTTCAATAAGGCATATTATTTTTTTTGACAGTTCTTTTTTTTTTAAATTACAACCCCAATGTTCTTTACTGGTTTTCATAGACTTCTTCACTAGTTGAATGATGGTTAAAAGCTTTTGGTACCTTACATAACAATTTTTTTGAGAAAAACACTTATTAAGTTTAATAATATCAACATTTATTGAAACAAACAAAATCATTCAAAAAATCTAACACAAATGTTCAAATTGTCTACCGTTTACCATTTGACATTGCTGTTCATGTATAGACGTTGTGCACTGCACGTTGGATCATTTGTGGGGCAATGTTTTGCATTTCTGTTCAAGTTCTATTTTTAAAACCTTCTAAATTGTTAGGCCTATTAATGTAAACTATTTATTTTAAGTGGCCCTACAAAAAAAATTTGAAGGGTTTAAGATTGATCCTCGTTGCCCTATCGATCTTCCAGGCTGTGTATGATCCAGAAACAGATGCACTTCTGCCCCAAAATGAGGAGGTGTCTCATCTTGTTGAAAGCTGATGTCCAGATGAGGCAAATTAGAAATTTTGAGTAAATTTGCAATATACCTAGTCATTTTTTAATGGAAAAATAATGTTTTTTCAAGTTTGCTTTATTATTGTTGATAATAATCAAAATTTTATTTCTGTTATTGGAAGTTTTGGAGTTTCCCGCGTTTTTCGCGAGGACAGGGGGCGGGGAACAGGCGGTAACAGGAGAGAGTAGAATAAGATGGTGATGAGACCCTTTTTTATGTTATGTTGCAAATAAAAGGTTAAAAGTTATTAACAATCATCTGTGTTTTATTAATAATAAATAAGAGTCACTACAGTACAAAATTTTATTTATAAACAAGTTTTTTAAGAAATTGATAAAGAAATGTTTCCATTTATTGCATACTTTCCTGGACACATATTGGAGAAAAACCAAACCGTAAATAATATTGGTGTACTGTAAAACGTAGATCTTTCTATTAGCAGCCATTTCTGATCGAAAAGATTAAGGTTAGATTAACGTAGACAATGTTATTTTCATTATTTTAACAATTTATATTGGAAATCATTCTTAAAAATTGATTGCCATGACGGTAGTTTTGAACACATTTTGAAGCTGCGTATTTCTCGGTATTAGCATTATGATCAAACTTGTTGGGTAAAACGTTTGGATGGCCTACCTTTCACAATATGCTATTATTTACGGACCTTGGAGGAAAACTCCATCGTCGTGAGGGTGATCACACTGTTGCCACAACAGTGAAACATATCTTGAGAAACAATAATAAATATTATAAATCTTCAAATTTGTAAATTTATGCCAGCTCTGGCAACATTGGTTATAGTTATAAGTGCTCTTTTCTCTACTATTTTGATACATTTTGATGAAGTTTAATGTTAACTGTAGGTTGATGATTTTCACCTACAGCATAAAAGATTACTTGTGGTCACAAGCAAGCAGCAAGTTATCGCATTGGCGACATAAAATTGCTCTATGGATGGCAGCAGTTGTTTGCAAGCGTAATTACAGTAGTGACAGTAGTTACAGCTATGGACACAAACATTATTTCAAGAATTCATGAAGTTGGGGATTTTTGTATTGTTAGTGGCAACATTTTTGTTGAACAGGTGGAGAGAAAGATTGTTTACAACTGGCAACACTGGAGTAGTGGCACCTTTTCTGTCCCATCTAAAGCTTTGCCTAGTTTTTTACTATTTGTCACTTTATTTGCTAAATTTACTCACTTTTTTTATGCATTGCAGCTTGTGGAAGCCCTGATATAGGCATGCAACTCTCACAACTGTGTTCGCCAGCTGTATTTAGATACAAGTAAATGGATACAAAATTTTGAAAAGCAATAAAAAACTGCATTTGAGTACAGTTCAATGATTGTATTTGTTGGCAATTTTATGTGATAGAACATTTACATGTAGATGGCGCTGTAGTTGAGGTTAGGTATCAAACATAACCTAGGTTTTCTTTGAGGAAATGAATTTAAAAATTACAAATCATGCTGTAAATTAAAGATGCCTAACAACTGTTATGTGTTTGGATGTACATCTGTATGTAACAGTATTATCTACATATACACTTATTATTAAGTTCATAAGTAGGTTTCAGTGTTTTGTTAATTTCAAGTATCAGCTAGAATTCCACACCTCGACCATGAAGATCGTTTAGAGGTTTTTTTTCATAGCATGGCTTGTGAAGTATAGGATGTATGTTCACTGTATTATGACAAGACACAACCTCGTTTTCTTTATAGCAAATGCTGTTATCATGTGCATACAATATTATAAATCTGTTATACCCTTGTATTTATTATTTTACAGGTATTTACCCAAGAAATTCTTGCTGTAGTATTACAACAGTTAATGGATCAAACACCATTGCCAACTCTGCTAATGCGTACAGTTATTCAAGCCTTAGGATCCCATCCTCGTCTTTCTGGTTTTGTTATGAATATTCTTCAACGTTTGATACTAAAACAAGTATGTATGACATGTTTATTTAAAATAATAGTCTTGCTTTACTAGTAATAATAGTTATTTATGTAACAAGGGAAGAAAGTGATAGTTTTTTTCCTGTATGTACATGGGAAAAAGAGACACTTTCTTCCAGAGTTTTACATATGATTTTTTCGTCGACCTTAAAAAATGTATCAAAAATCTAGATAGAGGTTATTCTACATTAAGAATTTATTTTTGTAAGTAATTGACAGTGTTGTTATGGTAACACATTCCAAACAAACCAACAAAAGTATTGCTGATGACACTACTTGCACAGTGAATTGGCCAGTGTTGTTATGGTAAGACGTTCCAAACAAACCAAGATGACGACATTACTTGCGCAGTCAATTGTAAGATAGCTTTGGTATCCATGATATCCAAAACATATCTAAGAAAAAACCAAATGAAAATTGAACAACAGGAAAAATTACTTTACATTAGATAATAATCTAAACCACACCAAATTTATTTTGATTTATTTTAATACACAAATTTTGTTTTAATTGAAGTCCTACCTTGTTATTGCACCCAAATATTCAATCAGTACTTATGATTACAGAAGTCACTATTTAACCTAAAATTTGTTTAATGATGGGTTGAACAATAAAATGAAGTTTATACATATGCTACAATTTACTTGAATGAACTTTTCAATTAATAGCTGAACATCAATAACATACTGACGTCATTTTTTTTTATCATGTGTTGACCAACTTAGTTACAGTACAGAAAAAGAGTTGTAAAAATACAAATTTGAACTTGATTTCATAATAAAAAAGATTCTTTCCCACTTACAAAAAAAATAGGCTACAAAAAATGACTATGACATCACACAACATACTTAGGTCAAAAAAGGCATCAGTTATTGTATATTTTTCCCATACCATTCTGTGCATTTCACAGCTTTAATTATAGTTATGGAGGAGTACCATCTAGGTCCTAGACCAATACAATAACAATATTGTCCTAGGTGTGAATTCTCTTTGGGCAATCAGTTTTAAATGTAGATAAGAATTTCAGTCTTGCTTTTTTTTCATGATCAAATAAGAAAATAAAACCATAGGGATTGTGTTAATATGATGTTTTATCACAGTAAAAATGCATACTTAAGGTTTAAATTATCTTCAAATATAGGTGAAAAAGCAAATTCCAATCTTGGGAGTAGGTAACATGAATTAAAAAAAAAGAACAATAAACAAACGTGTATTCTAAAGGAATCTATTTATTAACAGGTTAGAATAGAATAGCTGTGATACTATGCCTTAAATTGTAGGTATGGAAACAAAAGGTTGTGTGGGAAGGTTTTGTAAAATGTTGTCAGCGTACTCGGCCACAAAGTTTTTCAGTATTAATGCAATTACCCGCACCTCAATTATCAGAAGCATTAAATATGTGTCCCGATTTGAGGGAACCTTTAAAACAATATTTTCTCAACTTTACTGAAGGCCAGCGAACACATATTCCGGCATCTGTTCAAGAAGTTTTATTAGGAACTTCAGTAGCTTCACAAAAAACACCAGAGATTGTGCCAGTAAGTTATCTATTCAGTCAAATCTGAGGAGATTTAAAGTTTTATGCTTTTAGCCTCCTTCTGCTGATATGTTACCACCACCATTAACGTCTATGGAACCACTCCCACCAGGGATGGAGTAATAATATATATATAAATGAATATATTTTTTATTTATCGAAGAATCTTTATTGTAAGTAAACTAAGTTACGTGCAGTAGTATTGTTGCATTATACACCTAAGTGTACCTACCTGTAAGTGTGTAAAAAAATATATAATTTGATATAACTATGTTTTGTATGTTTTATAATCTTACAAATATTCTGATTGTGCTTTTTTTATAAATATTAAGCTCACTACTATGTTAATAATTATGCATTTATACCACACATTGCAAAGATACATCAATACATCTTAAAATTTAAAACGAAAAGTGTAAAATATTAGCTTTTTGTTTGTTTCTTAGAACTACGTTTTCCCGACTTTTTTGCAGAACTTCTATTACCACCTTGAGCAGTTGGATCAAATGTTAAGAAAAGACTTGAAACGTATGGTCCTGATGCATAATATTCTGATGATCTCGTGCTATCAGAACTAGAACTTGTAGGAGTAAATTGTATCCGTGGACCTGGTAATTGCAAATTATAATCATAAATATAACGGGTGATATGCGGAGTCATTTCTTGATAGCGTGTAGCAGATTCGGCTAACTGTTGGAGAGCACTCTTATTTGCATCTTGCAATTGACGTATTACAAGATTTTTCTTGAAAGAAACAAAGTTATTAAACAATATTTTCATAACGAGTAATATATTAAAATTAGAAGGAAAACAGAACTTACGTGGTATTTCTCAGTAACACGCGGATCAAGGTTCTTCATGCACATATGTAAATGTCGATCTGCTCTATCAATTTTCACTCTTTGTTCTACTGCATATCGTTTTAAGTCGTCAATTTCTTCATCAAGTTTGTATGTAGTTTGTTTAATTTCTGCTTGTTTTTCTTCAAGTTCTCCAAGAGAATGCCTTAATTCTTAAAATAGAAGATTTTAGTGAAGCTTTATAATGATCAATATTCATTTTACCTTTTATTTGATTTTTTTTATTTGCTAACTCTTTTTTACGAACACGAACAGTAGCAGTTATATTACTTATTTCATTTTCTAATATGCGCATTTCATTAGCTTCCTGATCTAAAAAATAAATATTTGGCTAGACAATTCTATTTTATTTTTATTTTTGTTACCAAATTCCTCTACAGCAGAAAGGCTTTGTCTGTAAGTAACATTAGCAGTGTTAACAACCTTAAGAGTATTTTCCATTGCCACAATCTCTTTTTCTGCTGTTTTCACTTTAGCATCGAGTTCATCACCTTCCTGTTGTAGCATATATTTCTCTTGGGCATTTTTTATTTTAAAATGTGTAACAGATAATGGTTGGCCATCATCATCTTTACCCAATGCCATTATTGCAAGATGAAAACGTTTTTGCAATTGATCAATTTTTGTGAGTCTAGCACCAATATCACGTTTCAATCGACCTTTTTCTTCATTTAGATTTCGCTTTTTAGCCAAAAGTATTTCTTTATGTGTATTTATTTCAATTTGACGTTCTCGCATAGCCTTGAATGAAACTATGTTTATCAAAAAGATTTTAAATAAATACAAAACTAAAAGTTCTAAGATGAATTATAATTAAGTTGTATTGAAATAACTTTAATAACCACCGCAAAACTCAGTTATGATGGATTCAGATAGTTGAATCTATAATGTATAAATTCTATAGAACATAATTTTACATTTTATTTTTTAATAAAGGGTTTTAAAGTCTTTAAGGTCAATAATAAAAGGTCGTTAATATAAATAATATATCAAAGAATTTTACGTTTCATCCATATTACTTTATATTGTCTTCTGCTACATACTACAATATTTACAGTTTGAATATCATAGGAAAGTTACGTTGGTTGTTCCAAAAGTTTTGAGATTTGATGAAACCAAAAGCAATTCATGAAATATCTTTATTGGATTTTATAGCGTAGCTTGTTTTGAGTTGTCAGGCCAAGTTGCAACCTGTTCCTGCTATTCACTTGTTTTTTTATAGTATTTCAAATTAAATGCTAGAATGGAGTTGACACATAAGCATTCTCTTGCGATGATTTACTATGATTTCAAATGCACGTTGAATGTGGATGAGTGTGTGAAAAGTTTAAATAATATTTTTGATGAAGAAAGTTGTTCTCGGGCAACAGTCTATCGGTGGTACAGTGAATTTAAATGAAGACGTACAACAATGACAGATGAAGAAAGAAGCGGACGACCCAACACTGCAGTCACTCCAGAAAATGTTAATGCCATTGAAAATCTAATAAGAGATAATCGTCGATTAACTTGTCGAGAAATCTAGAATATTATCAACATTGGATCGGCAGCAGTAGAAACCATTCAACACGAATGCTTACGTATTAAGAAACTTGTGTCCAGTTGAGTGCCACATTCTCATATTCAAGGACAGAAAAGCACAACGTGTCGATTGGTACCGCTACGTGCTTAGGAAATTTGATAATAACAATTCTAAGCGCATATTTGACATTGTTACTGGAGATGAAAGCTGGATATACCAATTTGATCCAGAATTAAAAGGACAATCCCAAGTGTGTGGGTTTGAATGTAAAGAAAGACCAACAAAAGTAAGAAGACCAAAAAGCATTAAAGAAAATGATCGCCAGTTTTTTTGCATCAGTGCCTTTTGAGACACAAAAGACTGTTACCGCTGAGTGGTATAATTACCATCTGTCTACCACAAGTCTTTCGGGCGATCGAAGAAAAACTATTGAGGGTGGTGCACATGCAGCCGGTGGAGCATCTGATTTTTTGTGCGATACTTTGATTTCCACGGTCGGCCACCCACCACATACTCCGGACTTGGCACCGCGCGATTTCTTTTTATTCCCTAAAATAAAGAAGTTACAAGGGCGTTGTTTCGAGTCCCTTGAAGATGCATTGGTGGTATTTGAAGAGGTACGAGCATTGTCTGAAGAAACATGGAAATTATGTTTTGAAAATTGGTTTTTTTGAATGAAACTATGTACCTATAGATGCTGGTGATGAATACTTTGAACAAATTTAATAAAAAACTTTTTTTAAAAAAATCTTACGTATTTGATTCTCAAAATTTTTGGAACAACAAATGTATACTAGATTCTTTCAAACAGTTTTGGTTTTGATTACAAGATTTTTGTGACAGGTCTTTTTAGTATTGTTAATAATAAGAATCTTTGATAAATAATGTTAACATATCTCCATGCAACTTTGAAAGTCACTAACTTTTTAACTATAACTTTTGTTTGAAAATATGCTTTGTCTAGTCTTCACGAACTTTTTCATACCTACTGCATCAATTTGTCAGCATTATTTATTAATGCCTCTACATATTACATAATAGAAAGTAGAACATTGAAACTAATCAAGATTTTGCTTAGTTCAACTAAATACAATAATAAAAATATAAATAGATAAAGAGAAAGGAGATGGTGTTACAGTAAAATTTCTTCGAACGCCTCCTTAATCTGGCTAATAGGCTAACCCGAAATTTCTCTAAGTACGCCTCTGACTATCAATTCTAAAATGATAGTTCTTTTAGAAGGTTTCTTTTAATAAATTTGGTAGCACTGACTGAAATGGCGCCAATCGATATAGTATTTTGTGAATTTTGTTTTTGGAGGTTAAGATAATAATAAAGTGGACAAATTTGTGCTTTTATGTTGAGTTCAATAGTTTTTATCAGTGGTGTTTTGAAAATTATAATAGAAATCTGCTGAGATAAAATTATTAGAAATGTATAAATTATTATGTCCAAGGGTAGAATTACAATTAAAAGGTACTTTGAATGGTGGACAAAGTTTTAGATGGAAACAATCAGTTAAAGATGGAATTGAAAAGTGGATTGGTGTATTTAACGAACGTGTTTGGATTCTCCAACAAAAAGACGATTTTATCCTATACGAGGTGTACGAAAACGATACAGATCAATCAAGTGATCACGAAAAGTATGAAATGATGTTAAGAGAGTATTTCCAGCTAGATGTGATGAATTTAGAAGAACATTATATGTTGTGGTCATCAAAGGATCCTCATTTTAAGAAGGTAGCTGAACAAATTCGTGGCATTAGAATCTTACAACAACACCCCACCGAAAACATATTCTCTTTCATTTGCTCTCAAAATAATCACATTTCTCGCATATCAAGTATGGTAGAAAAATTAGCTACATTTTATGGTGATAAAATATGTGATGTAGATGGTGTATCATATTATGCTTTTCCTAAAGTTGAAGCTCTTGCAGATGCACAAGTTGAACAGAAACTGAGACAAAATGGATTTGGCTATAGGGCTAAATATATTTGCAAAGCTGCTCAACAGATTGTTGAACGGGGTAGTCATAAGTGGTATGAGAAGTTGAAAAAGATGGATTATAATGATGCCAAAAATGAATTGATATGTTTAAGTGGAATTGGACCCAAAGTGGCTGATTGTATCTGCTTGATGTCATTAAAGCATTTACATGCGATACCTGTTGATACCCATATGTATCAAATTGCAGCTAGATTGTACATGCCAAAATTAGCAAAACGAAAGAGTCTAACAGAAAAAATTTATAATGAAATTGGTGACCATTTTAGAGAGATTTATGGTCCTTTTGCTGGATGGGCACAGACAGTTTTATTTTGTGCAGACTTAAAAAAGTTTAAGAATGAAAGTGAGGAATACAGTGAAACTTGTAAAAGAAAAAAAATTGGTTAATTAAATCTTATTACGTTCTTATTATTGTCTTTATATGATATGGTAATATTTAGTTTTTATAAAGAAATACCGAATCAAATTTTGTCATTATTAACTATAAGGAATAAATTTATGTTATTTAAGAATTTAGTGTTTGAAATTCATTAAAATGTTGAAGATTCATAACTTATAAACTACTGGAAAATTAACACAGTAGTGAATTACGTTTTTCATGTATATATACAGAAATGTACCTGTGCAAAAATTATTTTTGAAATCAACGCACTTGATATAACATATTTTGTTTATTAGCATTATTGCTGCACAATCTTTGCAGCTCTGTGTAATTATCATTAAGTTGAATCCTATTTGACTATAAGTGATATTTGTTTACACTTGTTAACCGGTCTGTTGAACATATACCACCTGCAGAATGGCCACTGGCCCTTGTTCACGTTTACTGTTTTCTTAAAGGGCACTTTTGTGGGATTCTGCTCAGTGATAATTATTAAATAGGAACAGAGAACAAGAAGAGTCCAGCAGAGTCATAGCAGCAGCACTTTAAAAATACTTACCAACTCTAATTCTACTCTAAATTTCTGCATGGTATAAATGTTATAATCTTCACGTTTCATGATATTTTCTAATTGATTAACACGTAATCTTAATATATTTTCGTCGACCTGTCTTTGTTGTGAACGTTGTTTTGCAGTTGTTGTTTGTTTCATGCCTCCTTCAAAAGAAAGAACTTCATTTTGTAATTTATCTTGTAATGATTCTAGTTGGGCGTTATCTGATTGTATGGCAGTAGTAAGACGTCGCATTTCATCTTCTATATTTTGTACTTGACTTTGAAGCATTTGTTTTACCTAAACATTAAAAAAAGTTTACAGTTCTGAGTTTACAAAAGTGATAAACTGTGTACTTCGTTTTCATCAGCGAGAGCTTTCTCAAGTTCAATTAATTTTTCTTCTAATATTTGTTTATTCTCATCAAAAGTTTCTCCTTCTAGTCTGTCAAGCTTGGTTTGTAGTTCATTTATCTTGAAGTCCTTAAAAAGTTATTTTTAAAATATAGTTATCTCTTGGGTAATAATTTGTGTAAGGTCAATAAAACATTTGTATTCTGTTCATTTAACAAAGCGTAACTGTTATTTTCAGTTAAATACTGTTCAATTATTATCATATACGGTCATTGTCTGTAATAATTTTTTAATGTCTCATCAAAATGATACTGACAGGGACAGCCTCAGACTTTAAGCTAGTGAGTAAGGTGGCTGCCTCGGGGCATATAGATATGGGGGTGTGGAAATTGGTAAAGAGAAACTATATTTGAAAAACAAATGCCATGCATATTTTAGGTACATTAATTCAGAGGGCAGTGACACAGTCCCAATATGTTGCATGTGTCGTTCAACTTGATCACATTAACTATTTAAGACTACGTTGACCTTAAGTAAAACAAAATATACAGTGTTCATGATGTTTCTGGGTCGTATATAGCTGTGGAAAAATGACAGTTTGAGTATTGTAAACCTGGCTGTTTATCTATTAACTCAGCTTGTAAAATCTTATTGACACTTAATGTGTTTTAAGGTTATGATTTTATGACAGTTTAACCCCATGCTGTTGTCTTTTTTTTGTAACTGTAAATATAAGGAAAACTTGATCTCTTTTTAACAAAACAAAACTATTTAATTTCCACTTCGCAATTTGTTTAAAAATTAAAGTGGAGATTAATTTCAAACATCTATTTTTTGATTTTTTTAAAATTTTTAATGAAATACTAAAAATGAAAAAATACAAACAGCTATACAGGGTGTAATGTAAGTAAGTGACCTTAACAGTTAACTAAGGCAAATAAAATGTATATGTACGTATGCATAATTAATGTTAGTTGCAACTATCGTTTCTAAGTACAGCGCTCTTTACTAAATGTGGTTATTTAAATTAACAAAATTAGCGTTTTTATAAAATAATGCTTAAACAGATAGGCCCAAAGACCATTAAACAAAAATGAAAGGAAATTAAATTTTGCATCTGATTATACAAAAATTTTCATATCTTTCTATTTAAAAATATCAAGTTATCCATGACTGGAGATCTTCATTTTCAATGATCCATAATGGGACTATAGTAATCTTTAACAAAGTTATTTGTAACACAATTGATGTAGCAGTCTGTATTGAACACGATGAAACCGTATCTCCCATCCTGTTTAATTCCAGAGATATTTTTAAAACAATGTAAAACTAATTTTTTTCAGAAAATAATAAATATCTCGAAAACGGCGCAATTTAGACCAAACATATGGTTAATAAAAATGAATCTAAATGTAATAGAAAATCCAAAAATGAAGTAATGTACAGGGTGTTCCATTTGAAAAAAATAAAGTGAGATACTGCCACAAACAAGTTGAATGCACTGTATAATTCAAAATATTTTTAGGTTATGCTTCCAGAATCACTATGTCGCTTTCTGCTCTTAATTTGTTTCTATATCCTAACATAAAGCTATCATCTTACTTGGACCAACCTGTATACAACATCCTGTATAATAAAAAGTAAATTACTCGATAGAACATTTAGTTTCAAAAGCAACCACTTTTGAATTGTTATCTGAGCTTTATAAATAAATAGATCCTGCCACTCAAATACAATTTTAATGGGAACATTTTAGACTTTTACGTGGAACAACAAATCTTACCCGTTTTTATTTTGTATTTAGAATCTACAAATATTTTATTGACCAGCACATCCTTATGGATAAAGGTATACCCAAAACTTACCAAAGCATAATTAATTTCTTTTTGTTTTTGGAGATTATCATACAGCTTTTTTATGTGTTTTTTTAATAAGTTTGTAGCTGTTTCACAGCTGTTTATTTCCATTTCTTTAAGCTTGCAAGTATTTTTATAATCATTAAAGGTTTGTTCCGTCCTAAATAGTACCCCTTGCATTCTTTCAATATCAGTATTTAACACTTTGGTTTGACGTTGTTCATTTTCAATAATTTTTTCAAGCTGATTGGCACGATCTGCTGCAGACATTGAACTGTTCTTCACATCGTCCAGCTTTTTCTGTAAGGTCACTAATTCCATTTCTGTTTGTTTAACCTGATTTTGTTTAAATTCTATATCCTTTGTGAGATTACGACCCCTAACTCTTTCTTTTTCTAAGAAATTTGCTGTTGAAACTAATGTTCGCTTTAGTGTGCCTGCCTGAAATAAATTATTTGTTTAATCTTATTAGAGATAAAAAAAAGTTCTTACTTCGCTATTTATAGTTAAAACATATTGAACTAATTCGTTTAGTTCTCTACGTAATTTTGAGCCACTGAAATTTAATTCTTGAATTTGTTGATCCATTTCTTTGTTATTATTTACTTCATTATTTAGAAAATTGTTTTGCTCATCTAGTTTTTCTTGTTCTTCAGTTACCAATTGCTGAACCATTGATATATCTTTTACAACTTGTGCAACAGCATCATCACGACATTTTAAGTTTTTTATAGCTTCTTGCCACTGTTTTAGGAGAGAAGTTCGTTCATCTCGCTGCTGTTTGAACACCTTTCCTAAAAAAAATTATTTCGTAGATCATATTTAACAAATTTCTCAAAATTATACACTACCTGTTCTTTCTAAAATTTGTTCATAATTTGTTAAATCACCAATTAACTTGGCAAGTGTTTGTTTTCTATTGGTAACTTCTACTTGCATATTTTGCCTTTTGGCCTCAAGTTCTTTAGCTTTTCTTTCGTCCTCTTGTGAAAACTTTTTTAGCAATTCATTATCTTCATCTCTTTTATGTAAAGATTCTTCCCATGCCTTTAAAGCTTCATTATCCCAACTTGTTTCGGATTTAATCTTTTCCATTCTTGTTATTCCTCTATTTAGATCTTCTTTTTTGTTGGTAATTCTTGTCTCAACATCTTGCTTATGCTTTTGCATTTGTCTCATTTCTTGCTCTACACGATCCTTTTCTGATTGTACTAAGAGGAGTTTGTGTTCTTGTGTGTCTAGATGTTCACGATATGTTGATAAAAGATTCTATAAAAATAAAATAAATGTGTAAAGTAAAAAATTATTCTGCATACTATAAATTTGTACCGAGTGTTTATTTTTTAGTAATTTGCTTATTTGAGGTGCCAAAAGTTAATTTTTTTTTATTTTCCAGATTAGGTGTTTCTAAACATCCAGTTATGTTTGTCACCCTGGCTTTTCTAGTTACAAACAATCGAAGCTCTAAATAATGTCACTGTCAAGTTGGTGGTGTCACCACACCGAATGATGTAGGTTGTGTGGTGACACTGTCAACTTGACAATGATTGTCCTACCTAATAATTTATTATTTTATAAGTAATTTTTACTTTGATTTCAATCTTATCTAGAGAATTATAAAAAGAAAAATGAAAATACAAGAAAGCAAAACCGTAAAGAATAGTAACAAGCATTCCAGACTGACATTGCAGATATGGTGGGTTGAGGTATAGTTGAAAGCAAACAATGGCAAATGGTTTAGGTTATAAATTAGTTGCATCTGGCAGATTCTTCCATGTAGAACTAACGACAGTCAACCGTATCAGACAGATAAAATAGGTAACTGATTAGCACACAAAAAATAAGCACAATTTGTAGTACTGTATAGTGATGGGTGATAATTAAAAAATAAATCAATTCTAAGTATTGACTTGTTTTTGTTGAAATCGATTCTTAATCTTGATTACTCACTACACATATTGATTTCAAAAATAAATGAAAATGATAAAACCTAGAAAAAAACAAAAATTTACATTTTGAAGGATAAATTGTTTTGTTATAAACCGAATAAAAAAAATATCAGTTGTTGAGCTGTCATTTCATTATCTGAACTGGCTTCCGCAAAAAGAATCAGTACACAGAGTCTTAAGATAATAAAGAATCAAGTGTTGATTAATCGACTGTTAATTACAAAAAACCATCAATTCTCAAAGCGTTGTTCAAGAGCTGCCCATTACCAGTAATGCACAATATATGGAATTTTATTTTTTAATATTAACTCGTATCATAGGTTTACACATAAGAGTATCAAAAAGAGATTGAGTGAACATTTCAAGTACTATAAGTAAATACAGATGTAATAAAAGACAAATATAGTTAATTATTGAACAAGAGTAAATATGAGATATAACAATTAAAAACAACAGTACTTCAAGAATATTAAGTTTTACAGTACCTAGACCATTAGAAATATTAAAAAAAAATAATTATCTTGCACAACACAACACAAATATTACGTGAAGATATATTATACATTACAAAATATAAGTACCTACCTGATTTTCTAGATTTTGTTGCTTTACAAATTTCAAATGATTTGTCATAGCATTAAAACGTGACTCCTCAGATTCGTAGGATTGTGTTGCTTTAGCTTTTCTCACCATAAGCTTTTCAATTTCATATTGTAAAGTTTTATTTTCATTGTTTGCCACTGGAATGTGTAAGCCGGTTGTCCACCCCATTCTCTTTAATATTTCTTCAATGCTTGGATCCATTTTTAAGAAAATTTGTAAATTATATCTTAAACAAAAATCTACTCAACCAATAAATAATATAAAATTAGTAAAAAGTCACATGGACAGCAATACTATCAAAATTTATTTGTTTATTTGCGTTACCATGGAAATGTGCACGCCTCTGTTAATTGTTTTAAATTTCCAATCACCTTCTAAATCCATGGCGGTTAATTTAAATATATATTTCCTCTTTCAAAAATGAAATATTTCTCCTTGGCTAATTTTAGATGGAGCATGTGCGTTAGAATCAACAGTTTGAATTTAAATATAGACATTACTATTTTAAGTATTTTGATGTTTCTATAAGAGAAGCTTAAATTATGCTACTTTAACAAATTAATTTGCTGTTATTTCATTCAGTTTTAAAAATATTAATAAATCTAATTTATATAATGGAAGTGTCATTGTTATCTTGTCCTGTGTGTTTAAAACCACATTTTCAAGGTGTGGATGCATTAAGAACAAGTTTAATAAGTGTCGCAACAACACACATATCATGTCCTGTGTGTAATAATCTTTTCTTAGGCCTTGATAAGTTAACAATTCATTTATTCTCACATATTTCTAATAATAATAAAGTTATGCAAGATAGTCAGTCTCAAATGGACATTAATAATGAAATTCAAATAGAAAACTGCAACAATGGTGCGGTTGTCCAAGAATCTAATGTTCTTAATAAAAACAATGAATCGATTAATGTGATGCAAGATATCGAAATGTCTTCTACAGAAGAAAAGAAATCTACAACAAAAAACAATTCTGTAGTTTGTGATATTTGCAACTTCCATTTTTCAGACGAAACAATTTTGGACCTGCATCAAAAGCTATTGCATCAAACATCTCCAGATAAAAAAACCGGAAAATATAACTATCACTGTCATTTATGCAGTAAACAATTTAAAATGCGTGGTAGTTTAATGGTACATTTACGAGTTGCACATTTTGGATTTGTTCAGAATAATTATAGAAACAAAAATGCAGATAATAGTACTAATGGAAGTGATTTACACGAACAACTCCAACCAATTGAGCAAGATATGCAAGATATTTGTACTGAAAAACGGCAATTAACAAATGATCAAAATAAAGCAATTCCATCTATACAACAAACCCAATCTTTAATGCAGTTCGAGAAACGTAAAATTTTAAATGGTTTTTCAGGCAGTAAAACTCAAGACAATAAACAATGGGAATGTGAGATATGTTTGAAGTTGTTTACAACAAAATATTTTCTGAAAAAGCATAAACGATTGCATACAGGTAGAGTAAGTTTTTTGTTTTATTCTTTCATGTATGAAAGTAAAAACTAGAGTTCCTAAATACAGTTGTTTGGCAAATTCAAATGTTGCATTGAAGGACTCTAGAATAAATCAAACAAATCGAGTTTTTGTAAATTATTTTCAGATTAATGCCTGGTTGAACTAAAATAATATTTTACTGTCTGATTGGTTAATCAGTTGGTCAAATGGTTGATCAATCAATCAAGTATTTAAAAAGCAATTAACTTTTATTATTAATAATTATTGTTTATTTATTTTATTATCATTAATTGTTATTTTTGAGCTTACCATATTATTCTTTATTTTATTGTAGGTGAAATGCCATACTATTGTTCTCAATGCAACAAATACTTCACATTTCAACAGTCTTACCACAAACATATGTTATATCATTCCGATGACAAACCTCACATTTGTTCAGAATGTGGTCGAGCATTTAAGGAATTATCCACACTCCACAATCATGAACGAATCCATTCAGGAGAAAGACCATTTTCCTGCGAAACTTGTGGTAGATTACCTGTTAGTTTTTCTGCTAGATACAAAACAATAAAGTACTTTGTTTTTAGGAAAATGTTTTCGCCAACGAGTTTCATATTTAGTGCATCGAAGAATTCATACTGGTGTGATGCCATACAAATGTACAGCATGCAATAAAAGTTTTAGGTACAAAGTAAGTCAACGATCACACAAGTGTCCTGTCAATCCTCCAGGCTGTGTAGTGAGGACACCAGATTTAGTAGAGAAATTAATTCAACACCAAAATGTGATGGATCAAAATGTACCACAATTATACCAAAATAATAAAACGATTATTAAGAAGAATGAAGATGCAAAATATAGTCCTTCAAATGTAGATAATACTAATTCTCCAACAACATATACAGAAGAAGATTTCAATTTTCTACAAGAGAATTTTAATATCAATATTGGGAATAACTCCGGTGTAATAAACAAATATTTAACAGAAAGTAAAACAGCAAGTGCAGGAAATGACAATATAAATCATCAACCTAAAAGCCACATTATCAGTGTTTCGTTGCCACCAGAAACTTACACTGTTGCTAGACAAGAAAACATTCAAGAATTGGTTAATAACTTCAGGTCTGAAGATATTGGTAAATACTCTTAACTGTATAACTATTAAAACTTAAAGAGCAAATCTAAACTTATTCATTATTTTTAGGAAATGATAAAACTAGTTCTACTATTAGTGTGACTTCAAATAGTGGTAATCCAGATTTCTTTACTTTAATTTTGTCACCAGTATTGTCTGATGTTCAATCGTTGTGTCTTTCTAATTATAACGAAACACAGAACAATAATAAAAAGGAAAATCTGACTCAAAGGGATGATGCTTTAGAAACAATTAATGAAGAATCTTTTAAAGAATTGTTATATGGACCTACAACAAAATAATTGTATTAATAAATTTATAGTATAAGATAATAAAATATGGTACCTACCCCTTGGCTATTACTTGTTGTTATTTTTGTAAATAAATTGTTTTTAGCATTTCTTTGTTTTTTTAATGGAGTAGTTATAGTTATACAGGACGATTCATGAAGAAGTACCTTCTTTTTAAGGGGTGATTCTACAATATAGGTCAAAATAAACAAACGCATCTATATAAACAAGTGGTCGTTACTTGGTAACTGATGGGTATTTACATCAGTTATGGTAATAATTTCTCAAATTTATGTGCCTTTATTACAAGAATGCCTTTTAAGTTTGCAATCATTGAATATGCTGATATGGTGTATAATTTCGGAATAGATCCAAGAGTCAGTCAGTACTTGAATCAAACTCTAAGTTGAGCTGTACTCGAGCATTCGCTGATGTTTTATAGTTGAGACTTAACTTGAAAATATGATCGCGCACTTGATGTGTGCTCAGACATTCATTTAGGAACTTCTTTGGGATTGTGTATTTGAAGTCTACACTTAAAGGATCTCTGAGATCATGAACGTCATCTTTTGTCTAAAAGTAGTGTTTTGTAAAATGAAGAAACGAATATATTTTGTAGAACTTGTTAAAGTGATGTTTTTACTGGGTAATCACAGCAAAGTTACCACCTCTTCTTCTTTGTGTATTACTGTATTACTTCTATTATTCTTTACAGGACGTTTGTTTTGTATGAATATGTCCCTCATGCACTTGTTTATGGAGGTGGGATGTACAGCTGAAGGGGAACTCTAAATAACTAGCAGTATTTGAAAAGTATGCCTCGAGGGTTTGTCTTTACCTACCAAGGGAAAAAAAAGTTACCAGTCATCACATTGCATTTTGTTTGTACACTGTAAAAATGAACTTAACCACAGCTTACTCTGAATTCTATAATAAAAAAATGCACTGTAGTATAATTTAGTGCGTCCGTACGACACATACCATCGAGTTTGTATTTGTACTGCTCACAAAGGAAATAGCAGCTTCTGGTACATCTAGTTGCTATTGATACTCCCACTGCTCCCGTATATGTTTTCTGTGCTGCTCCCTGTTTTTATGTCTGTTATTATGTATAGTTATATTTATAATTCATTAACTTTAAATTGCAAGTTGCAACCTTGCAACATTATACAGGGTGATTCAAAAGGTGTGGACACAACTCTAGGGGTTCATTCTTAAGATAGGTGGTTTGAAGTAAAAACAGTAAAAAACCATAACACACCATATCCGATTTTCAAAGGTTACTGAGATAATGAGGAAAAACTGGCTGTAGATTACATCTAGTTGCCATGCAAAAACATCTGGGAATGCAAAGCATAACCATAACGAACTCCGTTTTGTTACTTTTTTCAGACTTCGGCAGCCATTTTGACCATGTGCCCGAGGTGATACCAAAAAACTAAAAGTACACGTTTGTCTTATTTCTTGATGTAGAATACGATTCTAAAGTAAAAAAAAAAAAATTGAAAATTTTCTAATTTTCGGTTGTCGTTTTGTTCAGTGATGTGCGTGTCAACAATGCCAACGTCAACAATTCATTCTTGACATGTCAACAATAAGAATTGTTGACGTGATCTTATTGATGTCAACTATGTCAACAATGTCAACAATTTAGAAATTATGAATGCACATGCGCAAAGCTGTTAAACTTGATTTTTCCTTTATTATTTAAATCTTAAATAGTTTATTACAATAATTTTTATTTGGCTTAAAGTATGTGAGGGCAAATAGGAGGCACAGGGAACTGTGAGATGCTTAAGTACGTTCAAGTCTAATGTACGTATAGAATAATTTTGATTAGAAAAAAAATAAATGCTAGGATGTTGTTCATCATGTTAGCATTTGTTTTTCCAATTAATAAAATCTTTTGCATTAAGATACCTATGTATACTAACTGTCACATTGCTAGAATTGCCCCCACTACAGTTTATACCTTACAGAATCAGTTGGATCACTTCCCCTACATTTTGTCTTCCACTTCAAGAAACTCGCGGTCTATGCGCAGAGCACTATTTTCTGTCCAGAAGAAGAGGGATAAAAAACCTAACTTTAACTTTTAAAGAAATAATCTCGTAAAAGATTGTATTATTTAAATGAAATCAACTTGCATATTCTGTAAGTGAATTAGTGAAATTGTTGAGTGTTGGTAAGTTACATTAGTTGTGAAATTTGAATATCAACTGCATATATAACCTCCCCTACAAGCGCGCGGTCTACAGTTTAGCGTGCGCAGACCCAAAAACCAGGAACACGAAAGATCAAAAGAACCGCTCTGAGTGATCTAACTGATTCTGTAGGGTATAAACTGTGCCCCCACATATCCGAACTAAAAATCTTAGTATGGGCCTATGAAGCTATGAGTAAACATACTTGTAATTTTACTGATTCCATGGAAATAAGAATAAATACATAGGATTTAGTTTTTTAATGCCATTTTATTTAAGTAATATTTTGGTTTTTCTTTTCCACCTTCAGTTACTGTCACAGTCTTTTATAACTGAAAACCCAGTTCATCAAAATTCTTATTCTTGGGCCTTTTAGCCATTTTGATTCTTGAATTATCTTGAACATCTTATTAATGATCTTATTAGACATTTTAGCTTATTTTAGCACCTGTGTTTACAGGTTAGGTTTAACAAAAAATGTGCAGAATCCTACTTTATTTGCAAAGTTGACACATTGTTGACATTTTTGACGTGAAAAATCAATTGTTGACAAATTGTTTACACGAAAATGTCAACAATCATTGTTGACGTGTCAACGCACATCACTGGTTTTGTTACTTTTTGCAGACTTTGGCAGCCATTTTGATCATGTTCCCGAGGTGATATCAAAAAA
>VTPC01005423.1:0-18342 GCA_011009095.1 Ignelater luminosus | reverse complement strand
GAGAGAGAGAGAGAGAGAGAGAGAGAGAGAGAGAGAGAGAGAGAGAGAGAGAGCGAGCAATAGAATCCACAAATTTGTCGAACTGAAATATTTGACCTTTATTTAATCTGTGGTATGGCAGACAGTGTTAACACGAATATTTCAATGTATTTGACGCTTATCAAACTGTTTGCTTTTTAGTGTGTGAACAACATTTGGTTGGTCAATAGGCGGCGTCTAATTAGTATATTGGGCCATATGAATAAACTCGAGTAAATGCTTTTAATATATGTCTATCTCATTTTTACCAATTAGAAAATATATCTCATCCTTTATTAATTGAAGCATAAGAATTTACTACACTTACTCATACCGTCCATTGTATGTTGCCGGTTCTACTTGTTGAGTTTGGTGCGAGCGCTTGCTGCATCTGCCTGTTTTCGAACTGGTGTATTTCCACAAAGGACACGCTTTTGTTTTCGCGGATAAATTAATAATACGTTGCTTTATTAATTATTAAATATTGTAGCAAACTGCTTTTTAAAGTTATACGCACAGTGGCGAATTTAGATTTCGGGTGGGATTCGAATCCACATTGCTGGTCAACGAACCACCATTCTATCAGTTAAGTCAGCGGAATCTCATCTCATGCAAAGCCAAACTCTGTACGTAATTTTAAAGTGTTGAAGCTACACTGGCTTGTTTCAATTAATTCCGATCAATTAGTGGTGGGCTGGGTTTAAAAACTTTTCTGTCTCTTTTGTAAATATAAAGATCACCGGCCCACTGGGATACATACATAAAGCTATACATTGGAGGATTTTATTTTCATTTTAAGTCATCTTTTAAGATAAAGAATATCTATTTAATAGTTTACATTCTTGTAAAATATGCTTTCTTATCCAATTAATTTTTAAACATATTCCACATAAGAACTATTAAATTTCAGTGATTTAGTTATTCGTATTAAATAGAGCTAATGTTAGCTTGGAGTGCATTAAACGAATTAATGGATTTAAATCGTATTTAACGACAATAGTCCTTGATGCCGAAAACATAAATGTAGACCTACTATTTGTTTTCCCTTATTGGTCTGGAGATTTCGATTGTATTTAATTCTTTCAGTAATTCTGAATCAAGGGTGGCTAGTGAAAACGACCCTTGCCCTTACCCTTTCATATTATATTCTCACAACTCAATTTAATTTTACAAGCAAAATTAATAACTCCTAACTTGCAAGGGTCATTCTATGGACATCTGCTATTTTATCTCAAAAATAAATCAAGTCTTGCGAAATCTGCACCTGTAAATTTCACACCAACTGGTCAGTTTATTTCAAAAGTTAAAGATCTATCACATAACATGATCTCAGTATTCATTATATCAGTGAAATGAAATGAAAGAATTACTTTACATTCATAAATACGTTTGTGTGTTTTTGAAGTTTTGTGTCCTTCACGAATTGAAGGCAGTTCCAATTTGTATTTCTTCTCTATCTCTTACCTTTTTCAATATCTTTAGAAAATACAGAATTTACTACTTACAAAAACAAAAACACGTGTCGTTTATCTTTTGATGCTGTGCCATATATCAAACAATGAACCTTGGATGCTTGACTTGTTAAGTGTAAAATGTAGAACACCGTAACGTACGACTTTAACTCAAAGGGTTACATCGTGTGTGTGCAGTTATTTTAAAAATATACCAATCTTCTTCTGAAGGATATTTATTATCCTTGACATAAATACTAGAACAAGGAGAATAGCAGAAATTTATAAATAAGACCTGTCACAGCAATATGAATTTTGAATGAGATTTCTGAATGACAATCAGAGAAACCCAATAAGATATTCTAATTATCTTTTGACCTATATCTTCACGCTTAACAGGCTAGTTCTATTGTCTTAGAAGTTTAATTAGGTACATAAATATAATCTTATTTAGATTTAATGTAGTAATTATACAAATTTAGAATTAGAACGAGGGTAAATAACTGTGTTGTAAAACAGGAATTATGTTTATGTTTTAGATAGTGATAAGCAAAATGTGTGAAATGATTATTTTCCAAATTCATTATAAACTTTAATATGGAAGAAAAATATGTTTTTAAAAGTAATCTTCGTAACAATGATTTGGTAATGTAATCTGCATCTGTGAGACTTGTTTCTAAAATTACAGGATTATAATTTGTTTTTATTTATTAAATAAAACTTAAAGATTTAAAAGGAAACACCTTGCCGACTGTATCATACATGACGATTCACTTAAACTGGAACTAAATAATTTTCTCCTCTTGAAGAGGTGGCAGTATCTCTCTTGATGATAACCATGAGGTCCACGTATATAAACAAGGGGACGATAATTACTAGAGCGTCTTTACGGCCGAGAATATTTTATAAGCACTGGAAGATACCCATTATTCTGTAGCTGGCGGTGATGGTATAAACATTAAACATAAAAGCTATAGGCGTACACTAGATGGCTTTAATTTTGATCTCGAATTAAGAAAATTTCTTATTTCCATATCAGATAGTAGAATGATTCTTCCCAAATACAAATAACTGGAGGTGCATACCAATCAGCCAATCTTCGTACGGTTAGCCAAACGGCTCTCCAGGCTCTTTGTTCATCCTAACCAAAGCGGGTTTAGAGAAGTCGACGGAGTTTTTTTGAACACAATTACTAGAATTGCCAGTTAAACACTTTCCCACTATTTCAGTTGCTTTTTCATCGACTAAACTCGACAAAAAACCATCAAAACATGGTCATGGATATCGAGAAATCGGAGGGGTCAAACCTGGGCTTGCAATTCAACAAATAAATATCGATCTTCTGCCTGGCTTATGATAATCACATCCTGCTGAATCATTACATATTATAAATACCAGAGGTTACTGAGGCAGGAATCTCCAGGCCGAAGAGGCCTAACCATTAACTCAGCCAAAAATGTAACCCTTATCCTGAGGGTTCTCGCGCTTCCTGCAGTACTATACTAAAAACCTTAACTGGTTTGATCGTTGCAGCTACTTTTGCTCAACCCGATTTGTTCAAACTACTTGACCAACTAAGCATCTAGATCTCCGACTTTGGAACATCTAAGACAAGGAAAGAGCATGGATCGACAAACTAAATAACTCCGACTTCGGCAACGGCCTTCTCTAAATGCACGTGTATGTGGAAGAACCTCACCTTTGTGCTGAAAACACCGATAAATCAGCATCATAATCGTTTTTAGTAAAAAAAGACTTTCATACAGAAACGGAAGGCTTCTAGTTATTCCATTTAAAGTTATAAGAACTAGAAATTATAAAAGACATCTTAAAGCTTAATGTACCAGGCAGACAGGAAAGCACTTGAATATATCACGAGTAGTTCCAGCTAACAAACAAACTCTGCTTATTTTCGTACACATAATCAGGTCGCAGAGATAATCAAAATACAATTTAATTAGTAAATTTACATATTGTTATAAGTTAATAATAATAATAAATTAAATAGTAATAAAACTGTTAAAAAAAATCAAAACTCTCAAAAGTGTATCATTTTTACGAAAAATTGGTAACTTTGATGAAGCGTAACTATCTACCTAATAGTTCTACAAAAACATTTTTCATACAAAAGTTGTAGCAAATGTAATGCTCTGCAACTTTTAATCAAAACGTTTTCCTCTGTAATGCTTTGGTAAAAAGATATTATCGAAAAACTGAGAAAAGTCCGGAATTTTGATGGGTTTTGGGGCTCCACTGCGCCCGCACAGGGGCGATGAGGTCGAAAACTTGGGTTTTTCACTAGGCCACCGATATACACAACATATCCAAAAATTAGAACTACATAATCTTTTGCAAGCAAATATGTCTCTATTCCGTGGACTAAGTATAAAATGAGTGGGGCTAAAGTTGCAGCATGAATTGCGAAATATAGTTATTCATTTCTATAATTGTATTACCATAGCAAGCCACAAACATGGTAAAGCACGTCAAACAAAAAAGTTGAGGTACCATACAATCTATAAAATGTTGCGCGAATGTGTGGACTAAAATAAAACAGAAAGAGTTAAGAAATCTGCCTGGCCACTAAAAACCCTTACTGCAGATGTCATAAAGAAAATGTCATCAAGATTTTCTAAAAAGACCTAAGACAGTTGATTCAAATATATAAAACTGATGAAAAGCAAAGTTGAATAACGTAACAAAGAAAAGATGTACTTTTAAAGTATAGTTGCACCAAAAAGCACCTAATTATACGAAAGAATAAAAAGAACAAGCACAACAAAACTGCGTTGCGCTGCTCAGAGTGTTCAACAGGCACATCTAATTATCATGGACGACGAAACGTACGTGTTAAGAAACTTACAACTTTTTCCAGCTAGAAAATGTCATTTCTACAAAAATGCAGAGTAAAAAATAAATTCAAACGTACAAAAGATTTTCCAGGAAGTTATCGATTATTTTAAAATTCTATACCGTCTTAATAAATCTGTGAATATGTTCAATCATTGTTGGTTGTTAGGTCTTTTGTTGGAAGCATTTTTCTATTCATTTTGTATAATGTTTATTTTAACACACGTGTGGCTCTTTGAAAAGAATTGCTATCATACCTTAGTTGTTTAAATTTCGTGGAATTGCGCCTGCTAAAGTTGTTCCAGGCCGAGTTTGTTTTAATGTGGGTTAATTTACATTTAATTTTCATTATATATGGGAGTATGATACGTTCAAAAATGGCTTCTATGTGATACCGTCTTTTAATTTTACTGTTTCGGCGTGTTACAAGTTCCAGCACGTAAGGATAGCCCATTGTGTCAGATAGGAGTGGTTGTTTTGCCATCTTTGTTCAAATCACGTCGAGTACGGTCGCGCCTATTTAGGCGTGACTTGAATATTGAGTCGGTCAGGCACAACGCGCGGACAGAGGGTTTTAGTCCACGAGAGAGTAAAAAGTCCTCTCGTGTGTGTTCCTATTATAGGTCGTTGTTAAAAAGAAAGACCGCACCGCAAATTTATCTTCGTTGTGTTTGTTTATTCTATGAAAAGCTCACTGAAAGTGATCCTTGAGTTATTACGATTTTCTTTATCGGATGTTTAAGAATTTTGCAAATGTTTGGAAATAAAATTTACTTCAGTTATCGTTTCGTGGGTTAAATATTATTAACCAAAAACTTTGATCAACTAAGTGTTGAAGTCGTGAAGGTTGCGACACCCTTGGTTCCAGTTACAAGAACTTATTAAGTATCAGTGATATTTGGAAACGCTGAACCTCTCGATACTAAAAAGTTGTCGTTTAGTAACTATTCAATCTTAAAGATTTAATGGATAGTACTGAACACTTGGTGGTTTTGTAAAGTTGGGTGTTGAGGTGTACACCGATCCTCTGACATTTAAACAACGTATTGTGAATAAATAGAACACTTTCTTTGCGTGGTGCTTTAAGAATAAAAGCACGTGAGGGTCATTGGTCATTCCACCAGTCGTTCAAATCAAGCAAATTGAGGAAAGAATCTTGTTATATCGAGTCGAATAACAAATACGTCCAGCACCCTTATGGACCCTATTTTGGTTAGCGGTAATTTAGTTATTAGTAATTCAGGTACAATCGAAGCTAATGCAATTTCTGATCATAGAGCAGTTTTCTGTAACTTGAAAATAGAGACAAACAAATTTAAACCTAAAATTGTAAAATTTAGATGTTTTCGTAGTTTTAATTACAGTCTATTTTTATCAGATCTTCAGTCTCTGCCATGGCATCAAATGATTCGCGAAAATGATATTGATAATAAAATCTCCATTTTCATGGCCTTTATCTTAGCTGTTTTTGATAAACATGCACCTGTTAAGGAGGCACGGGTCACTAAACCTAGGGTCCCTTGGCTAACAGATAATTTAAAGGCACTCATGAAGGAGCGTGACAGTGCATTGAGGAAATATAAGCGTGCTAGGCTCCCTTCGGACTGGAATCGGTACAAAGAACTTCGGAATTTTACGGTATCATCCATTCGTCGTGAAAAAAGGGCTTATCTCAATTCATTCGCAACGGAAAATAATTCGCGTAAGATGTGGTCTGCCTTATCTGATTTAAATATTCGTTTTTCACAGCAACGTACAGTGCCAAGTAACTTAGCTGACCCTAACTCGATCGGAAATTATTTTAGCTCTTTTGTTCAATCTTCAACTTCTGACTGCGATACACAAATACAGTATTATCAAAATATTCGGCACTTCAGCTACCAAACTTTTGATTTCTCTCTTACCTCAATAGAAGAGGTGCATGAAACTCTGTTTAGTCTTAAATCTAACGCTCTTGGTTCAGATAACATTACGCCCATAATGCTAAAATATTGTAGTCTTTTTATCGATAAATATATTACTTACATTATTAATTGTTGCATTGAGTTCTGTTACTTTCCGTCGGCGTGGAAGGAGTCTTCCACTACCTAAAGTTTCTAATCCAAATAGTTACCCTGACTTAAGAATAATTAGCATTTTACCGTGTATCTCTAAAATTTTTGAAAAGATACTATATAAACAAATATATGCCTTTTCTAACAACAACAATATACTATCCGTATGTCAATCCGGTTTTAGGAAGGGTCTTAGTACCGCTGATTCTCTCGCTACTGTCACCGATGATATTATAAGCGCAACTGATAGGCACATGATAACCGTTCTCGTACTGCTCGATTTCTTTAAAGCTTTTGATACAATAAGTCATAATCTTCTGTGTGCAAGACTTTAGTACTACTAATAATGCAGTCAACTTAATAAAGTCCTATCTATCCGACAGGAGTCTGACAATTAAAATGAACGAGCAACTGTCACAATCATATTCATTAACTTCCGGTGTTCCTCAAGGGTCTATTCTGTTATTTATTATATATACTTCTGATATTTTAAATTCCTTGAAGCATTGTAATGTTCAGGCGTATGCTGACGACACGCAAATATATAAATCATTTAACTTTTCTGATAGAACTCAAGCTTATGAAGACATCAACAGTGATCTTACTCTTATTAAACACCTTTCAATGCAACACAACTTAGAACTTAACACGAGTAAATCAAAACTATTAGTCTTTGGTAACAAAAAAAATATTACAGCACCAGATTTAAATATCAACATAAATATAGATAACGAACTTTTACCAGTAGTCGTCTCTGCAAGAAATCTCGGTATTATATTAGACACTAAACTACGTTTTAGGCTACACGTTATAAAACTATTGCAAAAAACCTATTCATTGTTAAAAGTACTATACGCAAATCGTGATATTTTAAACTCTGCTCAAAAGAAAATGCTTACAGAATCTTTAGTCTTATCGCACTTGAATTACTGCAGTTTTATTTATGGTCCTTGCTTAGAAATGTATGATAAAAATCGCATACAGAAGGTTCAAAACTGGTGTTGTCGATTCATCTGCAATCTACAGAAATATGATCATGTATCTAATAGCATTAGCGAGCTCAAATGGCTGAAAATGGAAAATCGTTGGAAATACCAGTTGGGTTCGTATACACATGCTCTATTAACTTCCATGCAGCCATCTGCTAGCCTTTCTGATAGATTGGTCATTAGGTCTCGAATTCATTCTGCAAACATTCGTAATAAAGGTATGCTCACAATACCGCAGCATTCAACAACCTTGTTTCGCAGAGGATTTACTTATAATGCTGTCTCAGTATATAACTCGATTCCCTCTTACATAAAAAACCTTGGTCTAAATAGATTTAAAAGCTCCTTAAAAAATTATTTTTTGAGTCTGCAATAACCACCATGCGTATGTCTAACTACCTAAATCAGAACAAATTAAATCAAAACAAATTAATTTAATCTTTATGTGCTATTTTTATATATTTTGCGTAGTCTACTGGCTAAATAGAGCAGCCAGTGGCTAGATTTTGCCAGGAGGCTACAGATATTGTATTTTTCTTTTTCTTTTATTTTTAATAAAGGCGTTTTTTTACAGGTGCTTGGACAAGTGTATAGCGTGATGATTAAGCCGTTTAAGCCAATACGACTTGGAATGATTACTAGCCCCGATCATCCTATGTAAGTTTGTAGTGTAAATTGATTGAGCTTATAGTTGTGACTTTGTTTAAGTAAAAGTAGTAAGATTATTTAGGTCAGTATAATCTCTCTTGGTAAGTTTGAAGAAAGACCGAGTACAGAGTGTTTACTGCTATCAAAACGTCTTATGGTATATATACAAAGTGTTTCTGGTGCGGAGCCACACCACTGAACGTGATAATCTCGACTTGGCTTCTGGCGTTCATAACACTGTGACATTTTCAAATAATAAGTGAGGTTTTTTATTGAGTTTTTATCTTAATTCATGGTAGTTTACATATGAACTCCCCCCCTCCCTCGACGTTTGAGCTACTGGGACTACCCAATTTTAGTCTGCACGGGAATTAAGTCACTTTCTCTGGTTTTGCCGTGATAGGTTGCATGAAACAATGAATGGTGAACACTATTATGATTGTACTAATTGTAAGCAAAAATTGATCCACTATATTAGAAACTATTATAGTCATAAGCGAGTGATACTTAGGCCTGATTTGGTTCCTATCATTAATTCAAGACTTACTTCAAAATAAAGATAAAGACAAAGAAGATGCATTTAACATAACTGCACTTTTAACGCAACATAATGCGTTAATATTACGCATTCAAAAAGCGATAATAGTGAGCACATGTCATATCAAGATATTTGCTTTTGAGACAGAGTGAATTGTTTTTTCGTGGTTAGATAATAATTAGCATACCGGTCAGTAAGCGTGAAGATCAAGAGATATAAACAGGGCTTGTCTTAGCGAATGAACAAAGCGCAAAGTATACCAAAAAATTCTTAGTTTCTCGCGTATTAATGAATCTAAATTAACTTAATGAAATATGAATAATTTACATTGTAGATTACAGTTTCACTTGATCTATCTAAGGTAAGAGAGCCCCGATGAGGACTAAATATATAAAATTAAAAGTTATTCTATTCAGTACGAAATTGGAATTTGACATTCTAAAGGGCCAAAAGCCAACACTAATTAAACAAGTAATAGTGAAATATATCATATTCCAGGTATAAAATCTCACGTTTGTTCTTCTGCAACATAAAGCTCCCAACGACAGCCGAAACAATATGGGGTTGTTTCAAGAGCAAGAAAAAAAGATTTACGCTTTGGTTTCAGCAAACTCTTAGTCTATATCCTATATAGAACCTTCACTCTCATTTAATTAGTTTATAATTACAGTATTGAAAATTAATACAGTCATCCCACCTTGAAACACCTTAAGTGGACTTCAATGTGGATTAAGTATGTGATGGTTTCATGATGTGCAAAAAAGACTGATAACATGACGCAAGTCTCAAGTGGTTAGGATTGGGTACGATAAGTGACATTTTCCCATGATTTACATGGAACCACCCATTTCTAGCGTTCTGGCATTTCGTCACTTTACGAAAATCTATAAACGCCAGATAGTTAAAATTCGTGGAAAAACAAGACTTTTTCATAATTTGCACTACGAACGCATGCCCTTACCTAGCTCGTTGAAATTTTCACCAGATTAGCTAGATACCTTCCTGCGTCGATGTGTAACAACGCCAGAAAGTTAGGATGCACTTCTTGTTTTTCTGTCAGTGGCTCTTGCATTATAATAAATTAATAATAAAATCTCGCCACGGAATAAAACTGTGATGATCTACATCTTTGAAAATCTACTATCCTTAACCATACATTCTCTTTTTTAGAAAACTTATCAACGTAAGGCTTATCCCGAAACACAACCACCAAACAATATTAAAGAATACTAAGGTGATATTAATTATGATTTAAATGAAAAAGAATTATTTTTAAGGAAAAAGCAAAGTGGCTAAATAAAAACACATAATGCTTTAATAAAATAATGTACATGCAATAATTTCGAGTAAATATTGATCAAGTTGCACTCTGCAGCTTTGTATTTATTTAGATATAGAAGTTATTATTATGTTGATATAATAGAAATCTTAACAAGAGAAATATTTAATGCAAAATAAAATTTCTAGCTAAAAGTGTTTGTAACAAAACACCTCCACATTTAGCAATGTGATGAAGAACATAACCAAACTTCTATTATGTCTGCGGTCTACCTTTCTACAATAGTTTATGTAACTTAGGAGATCGCCTTGTTATTACGCTAGGCTCTTTTACGTTTCGCTACACGTGTAATGTATTTACAAGTATATAAATTACGAGGCCTAAACTATTTACGTAAATTACAAAAAACATAATTACCTAATTAAAAATCTTGTTTTTGTAAAACGCTTTTGTAAATATTAACTTTTTGACCTATAGAATAACAAGAAAAGAAAAATTTTGCGGTATAATAATATGGTATTAAGTATTGCTTGGATATAATTTTTAGTACTCCATTTTCTTGTTTATGCTATAACAAAAGTTCATTTCCTATATTCTAATATAACAAGAATAAAATTCCATCCTGACTTTATGAATCGTAAAACGTACATTAAGTATCTGTAACATCAAAAGTAACAAATAAAACGATTAAAATGCTATTTTATCTTTTAAGACACTGCAGTAAATTTGTACCTATAGAAAAACAAATAAAATAAAAAAGGCAATTCGTTGAAATGTCAGGCCAGTTCTTCTCTATCTTTCAACAATTTAATACTAGTTAACTTATTTCGGCCCGGAATTTGTAGAATTCAAGTGAAAAATCTCCTAGTAAGAGAAAATGTAATTATTGAAGATACAGAAACAATGTCCCCTCAGGTTCGTTGACTTCGTTTTCCCCAATTAAATTTTCAAGATGATTAGCTGGTGTAGTTTGATAATGCAAACGCCCTTTGATAAATTCCTGGAATATCTTGCTTACGTCATTTAGAGAAGGATTTTGATATGCTTTAGCAAAGTTATAATGATGAAAACAAACCGTAGGTAGAAAGACACAATTGCCTCTTTTATAACAGGATTTATATAATTTCACGATCTCCAGAAGAGCATTTGTAATCAGAAATCTCCTTACTGGATTTCGTTTTAATGTAAGGTCATAATTCATTTTATAAATTCTAATTAGCACATCTAGTGCATAAGACGCTTATTAACTCGTCTTCTGCTATCTCGTGCAGTTAAAAAACGACGTTAAATAAAAAATAAGTACTACCTACTCAATTTTCTGAACAGAAGTGTTGTATTTTCTTTTGTTTTTGTAATAAAAGAGTTTTTAATAAACTTTGAAATATAGTTTTATATTTAGAAGGCATGTGAAAAACTGTATATAAGGAAAGATTAAGGACAAGGAAATTCTTTGTAGTAAACAAGCTACAAAAAATTATATGTACAATCTCGAGAATCTTTTATATTTATCAAAGAATTTATTAGCTACTTATTTAAATTACTCTTCTCTTATCAAAGTAATATTAAAAAAATAATTTCTCTGTGATAATAATTTTACGTCTTGATAGCAAAATATATTATTTATAAGTTGACAGCAATCTCTAATAAATTCTGACAATCCAGTCGCGATTTAATCAGATACTTTGCCGAAATCAATATGCTGCAATATACACGATATTTCAGTTTTAATCTTCACAACTTCGGGATGTGATAAAAAAATTAAAAACAAGATAAACTTATATCAAATAATGCTTAGTTTTCAAGATACAGGGCGTTGAAATTCTACTCTCATTTTTTCATTTGTATTGCATAACAACATGATCTGAAAATCTGCTTGTTTTTGTTAAATAGCTCATGTTGTTTAATTTTGAAAATTAAACAGATTTTCTTTCTTTTTCCAAGTGTTCTCAATTAGAATTATTTTATTTTTAAAACACATTCATTAGCAATATCACTTTTTATATGTGAAGAATGCGCCAAACAGCAACGGTTGCAGTCCTGACCAACGCAACATGAACAGTTATCCAGACTTAATCCCAATATTGTGGTACCCCTGCAGTCGAACCGTCGGTTTCTACGGTAATCTGATTGTGGGCTTACAATAACTGCATTTCGGGGTGTACACACTCACCTCCATCTGTGGTAAGTGTGCAGACTTCTTCGCTTGTAGGAATGCCACCGCTGATTTTTCTGTCATGCTGGTTACCGTTTGACTTCTGTGTTGGACTCTAGTTGGGCGTCTTTCGAGTTCTGCTTGGGTTAGGTTTCTTGTTACTGGTGTTTGCTGTGGTGTAGCTGTAGGTGTTTGAGCTTGACGTGGTCTGTTGGCCACTCGGATCTTTGTGTGGGTGATGGCGTTAAAAATGTGGAAGACTTCTTGTTCGACTGTTGTGATGACACTCTTTGTGAAGTACTCCGTTATCACAAAGAATTCTACGTTGTGATAGATGCTTTTGTTCAGTTCTTGTAGTGTTTTCCATTTTCGTTTGTATCATTTTTCGCAACGTATTACATTGGACTGGATGTACTTCTTTTTTGAGTTCTTTTTCCACGCTCTTAACCAGACCTCGTAGTTGCTGGATGTTGTGTTCCTGACAGAGCTCAACCGAATTCTATATACTGGCCCAGTATTTCAATTTTGGCCTTGTGTAAGCCACTCAACGTGATTGTGCTGATGTCTTTTGCCTCTAGAATTATGTCTATTGTGCCAGGTTTTAAAAAATGTGGGGTCAACTACATAGATAATATGCGGTTGTTCTATTCTATCTTGCTCTCTAGATCCCTGGATAATACGCGAAATGTTGCTCACTTGTTGGGTTGAGTTTTCTTTTAGTGGGCTTGTTTTTTGCTTGAGTTGATCTCTATGAAAAAAGGTGTGGTGTTCTTTGCGGCACTGGTTGTTCGTCTTTAGTTGTTGTCGCTTGCACAACATTTGATACAGATGTTTCTGGCCTGGGAAATGCGGCATTTCTGATTTGGATCCAGGTCGAGGAGTTTTTTACAATAGATTGCGTGATGTTGACCGTTGCAGTAGTTGCAGCGTGGTTTCTTGTTTTCTTCTATTGCTGTTGTTTTTAAAAGTTTTTTGTTTTGATGCTTCCATAGCTTCTAAGGATTGGAATCTTCTCTAAAACGACTTTATTAAATCCTTGCAGTTTTGAGCTTTATGAGAGTTTTCTAATGACTGCTCATATAGACGTTTGGTTTCTGGGTCTCATTTCCAGATGACTGGACCCCAAGATGTGATGTCGATAGTTATATTTTTGATTGCTTCAAGGCATTCCGTTGTTATTGTATCTGGATGTCAACAGCCTTCACGCTGTTTCGCAGTTGTAGTCAGAGATAGGCTAGATGTTGGGTTACTCGGCCTGATTCTCCATATACATGCGTTTTTAGATAATACGTGTCCTCGGTATTGGTTAGATGGGTTTGTAGTGAATTATTTCTTGCAACAGGTTGTAGGAAACGGTAATAGTTTTTAGCTTCCCGTGAATGTTGGTAACTTTACTGGCGGAAGCGGAATGTTGTAAGCTTTCTATTTTTTTGGGATAAGTAGAAACTGACTCTATCTTTTTGATCGATGACTTCAGAATAATATTTAGTGAATTACTCTGTTGTAAATGCTTTTTCGTAAATACAGATTCTATCGTTTAGCCGATTTATGACGTCCCATTGATTGTTTGACTTTTTCTGTACTATTTGGTAGGAACAAGCCGTTTGTGCAAAAACGTTGGGGTCGAAAATTTAGTAAAATTCAAAAAAGGCCGTAATGAAAATAGAGTAAGTTAAACTTTTCAAAAAATATATATCAAGAAATTAGCAATACAAAATCAAGCTGCAAATTGGAAATGGTACCATAGACAGTAACGATATATTTTAATTTAAGATTTGAAAGCAAAACGCAATTTTGGGTATGTCGAAAAATATAATGCAGTAATCGATTGGGAAAACTTCTGTATTAGAATTAATATAAAGAATATCATGCTTTCAAAGTAGAAGAAAACAATGAAGAGAGTCCGAAGAACACTTCCATTTCTAACCAAACTTGATAAAATTGCAGTCATAGAAGGTAATTTTATTCAAAATACTGACCAGATGAATAGTTAAATTAAATAAATTCAATTAATTTTAAAGATAAAATAAATTCTGGAAAAGTTCATAAAGAAGATATAATTGAACCATTCCAAAATCATTTGAAGTTAATCAATGAAAAACTAATTATTGCCAGTCAATTTGAGCATAAGTTTGAAATAATTAACAAACCGAAAAGTTTACAAATCTAATTCTAAATCTTATTGTAGTTGTCAAGGAGAAAGATGACTATTAGATTGAGCTCCTTTGGTCGGGAGATTAATCGAAGAACAAAACCCCGATTTGAATTCCAATAAAAATAGATAATTTAATTGGCAAATTGCAGTTCTTACAAGATTAGACTTAAAGAATTTTTCCTTAAATAAAGAATCCCAAAAATATACAGGGTTTAGTACAGATTTTCGAAACGAATAAAAAAGTGACTTCTGTGGTCTTAAAAAACAAATGTGGCGGATGCTAAGATCACAAAGGAAAGAGATTAACGAATTAGTTGAAACGAACCAAATGCCCACGGAAAACTGAATCAACTATCTAACTGAATTATATAAAGCAGAAGATACAGAAGAAATAATGAACACACCAGAAATAGCAGTCAATGATAATATTGAAATTGAAGTCCGACGTAAAGCCAGCTTTACACAACTCAAATAATAGGAAAAGCCCTGGACAAGAGGGAATCTCAAACGAACTATTGAAATATGGGAGAGAAAGTTTAGTATAACAACTGACAAAATTAATCAGAAAGATTCTTTACTACCATAAAATCCCAAACGAATTACCATTCTTGTGTTTAAAAAAGGAGACAAGAAAATACCTTCTAACTATAGAAAAATAAATTTGTTGAACACCACATTAAAACTCACGACAAAGATTCTAATAAAAATATTAGTACTCTTACCTCCATAGAATATGAACAGCAAGGGTCTAGATCAAGCAGATTCTGCACAGATGTCATCTTTGTCCTAAGACAAACAACAGAAAAATCAATTAAGTACAAGCCTGCATATATATGTTTTACCGACCTTGTAAAAGCATTCGATAGGGCCCAGTTAAAAGATATCATGCACTTCCTCTACAATAGACAAATTTCACATAATCTGATCATGACTATAGATAATATATACACGGCAAACCAAATCCAGGCAAAGATAAAATGTGAACTCATCAAACCGATACCGGCTTGGAACGGCATTCGCCAAGGAGGCTCACTAAGCCCTCTGCTTTTCAACATTATCATGGACGAAATAATAAAAAAAGTGCGTACAATGAGAGGATATACAATGGGAGACAGTGAAATTAACATTTTATGCTGCGCTGACAATGCAGCACTAGTTGCAGAAAATGAAAACGACCTACAACGACTTCTACAGCAATTTAACAGCACTGCTAAACTATTTAATATAAGTATATCCACCTTCAAGAGAAAATGCATGGCAACATCAAAGACACCTCTGAGATGTAAGCTTGAAGTGGAATCATCCAACAACAAAATTTCAATTACATAGGTGTATAAATATTGGGTTTCGGTGATATTGAAGCGAAAGTAAGAAAGCAAACAACAAAAGCAGCAAAAATAGCAGGATGTCTAAACGATACAATATTTTGCAGCAAAAGTGTAGGAATCAAAGCCAAATCGAGAATTTATAAAACAGCTATAAGACCGATTATGACATACACCGGAACCAGGCCGGATACAGCAAAAACTAAAAGACTACTGGAAACAACATAAATGAAGATACTTCGCGGAAGAGCGGGAAAATCACTTTTAGATAGAGAGAAAAGTGAAAACATAAAACACATGTGCAAGGTAGAAGATATTAACAACTGGCTGTCAAGTAGGAAGAAAGAATGGAACGAATACATTAACAGGATGGAAGACAGGAAAATAGTGAGAATTGTTCGGAATGAATCGCCAGTAGGATATAAGAGTGTAGATTGCCCCCGAGAAAAGTGGAGAGAATAAACAGGCAATTCGCCTAGAATAAAGATGGAAGAAGAAGAAGAAGAAGAAGAAGAAGAAGAAGAATAAATGGCAACATTTACAGACTCAAAGTGGTATAGTAACGTCAGTACTTATCGAGACATTACGAAGGTATTAGGAAAATACGAGGAACGACAAATTGTTAGGTTATTCATCAAGACAGACATAATTACTATAGCTGATAGAATAAAAGAAATAATAATTTTGAATTATAAAAAAATTGAGCAAGTTCGTGAGTTCTTGGAAACTCTAAATTACTACAGAAGAATTTATTTCTAATCTAGCGGAAAATATATAAACTTCTAAAGAAGAATGTCAAACGGAAGTGGGTCAAGAGAAGAAACGAAGCATTTGAACAATTTAAGTCAGAATTTTATAGTCAACTCAGACTGTTTCAATCAAATTCTGATTTACAGTCTGTATACTGTAATAACTCATGGTAGCAAAATTAAATGGATGGATTTGGGGAGATGTTGCAAAACAGATGAAAACTTCAAAGGAAATAGCAAAAACACAATAGAAAGATTTTCGCGACTGGTATCGAAAATTACTGTTTAAACTATTAGATATTTACAATGGCGCTTTGTGTTGCACGGGTTCAGATTCGAATAAAACAAAAGTTTGGTATCTTTTAGCTGGCATCCTAAAAGACTAGTGTCACTTTTTGTTTGTGATTTTTTTTGTCTTTGAGCTATTGTTGTAAATGTCATCACGTGCCTCTTGAGCCTGAACTTTACTATCTTCTATTTTATTACAGGTTAGATATTTTCCACATTAAAAAGGTGGTTCTTTGTAGCACAAGGGCCGCTTTGTGAGCTCTTTATGCCGTAAGTAAAGTTACACTGCTTTACTGCTTTTTGCAATCTTCTATTTAATGATCTAATTCCGTGCCGTAAAAGGTTAGCTTTGTGATAAGGTCTGCTTTGTCTTTTCGAGGCGAGGAATAGTCAACAGCTATTTTTCTTTTTTTAATTGTTTTGGATATTAAGTTGTTTGATACACTTGAGCCGTCGTCAAGTAGTCTTCAATATTGTATGATGCCCAAAAGCACGACTTGCTGGTTCGGTGAGTATCTTATGTACGTTTCTTTTTAACTAGCCGAGAAAACTACTTATACGCGTTTTTAAACAATGACGCAGTTTATTTGTTTAGGATGTGTTTAGTAAGTAACGTAGTAAACTCCATCACGTTATTGTATAACAATAATATGAGAAATTAATGCTATTCATGAATTATAAATCAAAATTAATCTTGAAAAAGTTTTATATTTATATACAGGGTGGTTTATATCAGGAGATGAAAAATAAAATTTTACAGTACAATACACAAAATAGCTTTTCCTCATCAGTTATGGTTTCTAGTCTTTATCTCCTGATGTAAATAACTTAGTAAAAAGCTTCCCAAACTAACTTTTTATAATTTTCTGTCTAAAATTGTAAGTGCATATAAATATTGATGCTTGTACTATCAAAAATTAACTGTTTATTGCATTGCCAAAAATTAAACTTTTTTAATGGTATAATGGAGGTTACACTCAAACATTTAACGTCAAAAACAGAAACTAAATGAAATAACCTAATTGCTGCACATTGTGCGCAATTATATAGATATGCAGCTTTTTGTCTTGAAAATATCCAGAAACCTGTAGCATCTAAAACTGTACTAAAGGTTTCCTACGCAACTGTATTTTTTTAGTGAATGATAAACTTTTGATTGTAATTATTCGTGAAGGCACTTGTCTTGATTAAAAATAACTAAAAGTAATAAAACCCAACTTAATTTTTTCGTCGCAGAGTATTGCAAATTGTTTCACAAAATGTAAAGCACTCTTTGTATTTACCACTACATTCTGCTGCTTACTTAAGAGTATAAACATTTTACAAATTCTACAGCATTTATTATTTATTAATTATTATACTTAGTTTGTTACATGTGTAAGTTTTCAAATATCATGTTTACCGACTAACAGTATTTTTATAAACAAATACTATTTACTGCAAAATAAGAGCCTTACTCACTAATATTACTACTACTAATATAGATCATTGTGATTTTCTGAAATTACAATTCCAAGTTAGCGATCAATTTAGACACAATTTTGCTTTACAGCCAAGTCTCAAACAACGAATACGCTACGAATATTCAATTTATCACAAAGACCGATTTGGTTAATTTATAAAAATAATAGGAAGACAGAAAAATTGCATCAATTAAAATCTTTAAGGTAAATAATGTAAAATGACAAACATAAAATGCTTTACGCCTACACAGCAATAATTGGTAGTTTGCTTATGCTTTTAGAGAATATACATTCTTGGTGTTTGCATACTACATGCATTAATTTACCGACTGCTTACCGAAATATGAGCCTTGATGATGAAACTTCCTCCTTTATGTAGTACT